>JARYHS010012519.1:213792120-213980303 GCA_031002005.1 Vandiemenella viatica | reverse complement strand
TTTTAAATTATTGTCAACAGTTCGTTGTTAATTTTGATCACATTTTATTCGTCGAACTGTCACTTGCCATGGCGGTAACGCGAATTAGCGCATACACCACTGCCATTTTATTATTATTATTATTTTTGTGATCAGGTCAGGTAAAGCCACGATTCTCATCATGGATTGTAATTACGAATTTTCCAGTGTTTCCATTGGATGGCCAGAACACAGTGGCGGATCTAAGAATTTTAAGAGCCGGGGCGAAAGCTTGAGGTTGTCGCCTCCTCAAACGTGAATTTGGGGAAGTATGGAGCTGTTCTTTGATTTTGCCGCGCCCCTAATGGCTGCCGATCGGGGCTGTAGAGCTAAAAAAAAAAATGTCGCCATCACACGAATTTGCTGTTTACCTCATCTTCAAATATGATTTGCCGCTCCCCTGAAGTTGCCGTCCGGGGTAAGCGTTCCTGCTTTGACCCTCCTACCCTAAGATGCGGCACTGTCAGAACTAGGGGTTGTCAGTTCCTAGAGCAAGTGTTGCCATCTGTGTGCGGTTTGTGTATCTTATGTTCACTATGATAAGTATATATTTATTTGTGAAATGTGCAGTTTAGGAGACGGAGATTGGGAATCGTCCCAGCGTTTGCCTCGGGTGTTTGCGGTAAACCGCATAAAGACTGACTGTAAGCGGAGACCAGGACTCGGACCTGATCCCGTTGTGCTTCTGCAATCCAGTGTGGTGGAGCATCCACACTGGCGGGTATCTTATCTCACTCACTCACTCACCTCGATAGCTATTGGCTCGAGAACGGTGACGTCGCGCGCTAGCCGTCGCTCGCAAATTAACAGCGACCAGAGATATCATCAGAAGAAATGCGAGATTATGTCCACTATTTAATAGCTAAGCAATTTGTCAGGTGCTTCGTGCTTTAATTAATATAGTATTTAAATAGTCCACAAGGTATTTCAGTTGTTTTTTTTTTCAGAAAACTCGTCAGCGATATTGTTTACATGCAAAGATACAATCCAGAGATACAATCCAGAGATACTACTAACGCAGTCTTTGACAATTGCAAAGTGAATCTGTATAAACTAACTAACTGTCCTGCTGATTTCTTTATATAGGCTCTATCGAAATTTCCCGAACACTTCAAAAGCTTCCGCGAGATATGTCTCGAACATTAACAATTACTCAAACAATTAAACATATTAAAAACAATCAGAATTAATACATAATCACTTAACATCATTACAAAATGGTCAGAAATGGAAATTAAAGATACTTAAACACAAAATTATTTACGGAAATCATTTTAAACTGTAGAAAATTGTCCTGTAGACATCGTAACTTGCATTAATACTTGGAATTACCAACATTTAAGCAACTCTCTTTCACAATTCGGTTCTTAAACATATTAAATGGCCTTTAAATATTTTCTTTTCATAAAATAAAGTCTATATACACTGATTTACAAGAAATTGCAAAACAAACATACCAGATCATATTCAAGCAGACTTTAGATCACTACAAATACTTCATTAAATACAATTCTATTTAAAGTTCAGGTATGAGGGCTGTTACAAACTTCTGCAAAATTAATTGCCATAAGGCATTCATTAAGTATGCTTTCCATAGCATTTCATAGTTAAAAAATTCGATAAACTTTAGTGCTGAAAAAACGTGGAACTTCTTTTCAGTAACACGTCGCTAATGAAAGTAACATAAAAAAAATTAAATCACTCATGGTCTCTGCTGTAATCACGAATGTCAATTGTCATTCCAGCCTAGGCTAAATTTCAATTTAATTAAACCAAAGTTTATATACAACGGTTTATTTGCTGTTTATGTTTTTTACTGACCACTTTCGTTAACGATCTTTATTCATGTTCGCTGTACGAGGGTTATTTAAGTGAGCATCAGACTAAACATGTTACTGAATTGAGTATTCTGGCAATTCATTTCTTCACAGTTGCTCAACGATTTAATAATCTGCAATCTGTATCAAGTTCTCTGTCCGTTACAGACGCTATAACCAAAGATTACTTGATGAATGTTTGGCCAGCCTCAATCTAAAACGTTATGCTTTCGAAGCAATTGTGCACTCCTTTTAAACATAAATTCTTCAAATTTCGCGAGGTGAATTTTTATGGTCAAATACAAGTCGAGTTTGTATTTCAGCTTTGGAACAATTACAGGTCAAGTTCGTATTTGGACAGCCTGTCATAATCTTCGACCTTAAAAACTGGAACTATTCTAGACCCATGAGTATACGCAAAAAAAAAAAAAAAAAAAAAAAAAAAAAAAAAAAAAAAAAAAAAAAAAAAAAATGGTCACGGGCTTACACTAGTATAATAAACAAACATGTTACCTAAAATATTATCAAATTAATAACGGGCCTAAACGTTGCAGTTTTGAGAATGTATCATTTGCTGCAGCAACGTGTAGACGATCTCTTTTGTAAATCGACTAATTTCTTGTTGGTATGAAGAGACCAGTCCTAAAATTAAAATTTTAAAGATAATTTATTAGAAATAATATATAAAAATAATGTAAGTAACAAAAAGAAAATTACATAATTCTAATGTACAGCATATAGGCTACTCTTTAGTGTCAGTTTGAGGAACTCAATAACTATTTGTTGTTATTCGTTTCCGGAACTTGTTAACATTTTTGTGAGCGCAATAAGTCAAACGACGAGATACTACTTCACTCGAAATTTTATGTTCAGTGTAAATATTACTGTTTCGCCTAGTAAGATAAGAAATACAACATGTTTTTCTATTGTGTTTTATTTACATGAATTTGCATGCTTTTAACAAGGTTAGACAGACAAATGAATGTGTATCAATGTATGTTGATATTTACGTTTTTGACTGGACGCTTTTGTACTTTCACGTGACATAAGATTCAACGGTATCTTATGAGTCGAGTTAATATGCCTTTGGTGTAGTATTGCCAAAGTTTTGTTAATTCTGTTGACATAGGATCGATAACACTCTTTGCAGTTGTTCTCGAAGTCTTCTTAAGAGTCAAATCATTTTTTTTTCGGTTGATACATAGGCCATATTCACGTCCTCCTTCAGTAAAAATAACAGGCAGCATGCGCATTAGTTGAGAGTGTCTTACGGAAAGGAAAAAATGGTTAAATATCACATTTTTCTAGTAGCTAGAATCGCATCCGAACTAATAGCTTTGGTCGTGTTTACTCTTCCCGTTGTTAAATTATAAAACCAAGGTCCGATTTTATTTGCTCGGGCATGTTTTTGTTTCAGTCGTGATTTCTTCAGGTAAGAGGGTGGTAGGGGGGGGGGTTCGCGTTCGCCGGTGCGAAGAAGAGAAACCTGAGCTCTTTCCTGCCGGCTGTTGCAATGTAGCGGAAACATCGACGCAGTTTTATCGTCGCTCGATGTGGTGTCATTTGTTAGCACTTAAGCCCACCTTACCAGTGCAACTTCCGAAATGGAGAGCAGTCAATCTTCAGGCCACAAGCTGTATGAAGGGTGGAAAGCAGAAACGTAATACACAACAATAAATCTGTAAAGAAAGAACAAGTAGCAGCCACGAGAGTTCATGTACCAACGATTCTAATAATTTTACCTCACAAACATCCAAGTTTCTCTACACTATGTAGCCTATATCAACACTAATATTATAAATGATAAAGTAACTGTCTCTCTCTCTGTTTGTTACGTTTTCACGACTAAACGGCTAAACCGATCATGATAAGATTTGACAATGAATACTATGTATCATTAGGGAGGTAATAGGATATTCTTTTTTTCGGGAAACAACATATTTTGTTATGAAATATTGAAAACTAACTGAACGGTGACAGACAGACGGATAGCGTGTCTCTCTATTATTATATCGGTCACTCAGGCTTTGTTTCTTTCGCAGTTTGTGTATGATCTGTTAATAAATTTCATGTACAGATATAACTTATATATAGTATAGAAGTGCATTTTATCCAATTCTAGCAATAAAATTCTAATTCTACGCGTACAAAGTCGCGGCTAACACATAGTTATGCATAATTTATAGAGGTAGCACCTACCTTAAACCAACGCTAGAAGATACCGATGTTAACAGTATTATCTCCGTTTGTTCACGAGTACAAAGTTAACAATTCAGTTGTTGACACGGTAGATTCCCTGAAGTTTCTAGGCGTAACAGTACAAAGCAACATGAAATGGAACTTGCACATAACTTCCGTCGTAGGCAAGGCTAATTCTAAACTACGTTTTATAGGTCGTATTTTGAGAAGTTGTAATGCTCATACAAAGGAAATAGCGTACAAAACACTAGTGCGTCCGCATTTGGAATACTGTTGTGGAATTTGGGATCCGTATCGCAAGGGATTGATTGACACGTTAGAGAAAGTACAGAGGATAGCCGCTCGATTCGTAACTGTTAGTTACTGTCCTTATGTAAGTGTCACAGAGCTGATACGTGGGTTGGGCTGGGATTGTTTGGCGGACAGACGCGTCGTTTTCGTTTGAATTTGTTGGAGAATATGCGAAAATCTTTAATTTACGAGTGCAACGAAATACTTGTTCCGCCATCCTATTTAGGTCGCAATGACAGGAGGGATAAGATTTGAGAAATAAGATGCCTTACTGATACATTTATGAATTCTTTCTTTCCTCGTTCTGTTCGGGATTGGAATGCACCGAATTGGGATTGGTGCTTAGCACCCTCTGCCACCCACAGTAATTGTGAATTGCAGAGTATAGATGTAGATGTAGATTATTTAAAAAAAAATTCAAGGCAGGGAGGCTACACACTCATTCGAGATTTCGTGACTATTATGATCGAAACTCGTACATAATTTATAACATTTTTATTGACCAAATATGTTTTCATTTTAGGTGTACATTTCTTACATTGCTTACAATCCAGACATCTAGAGGATAATTCCTTTCTTGCATTTAGATCGTCGTTTACGTAATTTATTCTTTCGCGGGACAATCAATTTTGGAAATTTTTTTGGTAAAAATTTTTCTAGCCAAAGACTTGTTCTATCGATAGAATCGAGAGCGTTCTGCATTTGCCATGGATTTCGTTTCATATTGATGATCTGAACTTGATGTATAAGGCTAATCATCAGTAGCACAGTTTAATTTTATTTGATTTCCCAAGGAATTTTTTCTTCAACCAAATTTTAGTATCAGTTTTTTTTTTTAATCTTAGTCTTAGTTTATATTCCGTTCCGTGTCCGATACTCATTTTCGTTTGGTTTCGTTCACATTTCCTGACGATTTAGACGCTTTTAATTTCATTACCAGAGACATTTTCCCGATATCGATATTTTCAACAGTGAATATTGTAATTTGCTTTTAATGTTTCACATTATTATAATTTATAAAAGAATTATGGAGTTAATAGTTTTGGAAATAAGGGGAAATGGACTGTTTTTTCCGCCCAAAATTTTTTCTAATCGCGGAGTAAAGAAATAATCCAAACATAATTAAAGCCATCGTGCTGCCAACTATCAAGCGATACTCGTAAAGTTTTTTTAGAAAAAGATGTTTTTCACCTCCCCCCCTCCCCCTGAAACATAAATCACTCTCAATTTCATATCTGTGTTTCTGTAGTAATTCAAACATAATTTTTCATTTGTTATGTTATACAGTATTTCCTAAATGTTAATAATATGCACATGTATAAAAATTAGGCCTACGTTAGTGGTCCATTGAATAATGTTTGAGATTTTACTGCTCCTCTGGTTGAAAAAGGTTGGTAAACGCTGGTACAGATATTTTAGTGTTTAATAAAAACACAGCTTAGTACATTCTATAATGAAATATCAAGCTGCAACACGGAGAAAAAAATTTCGGGATAAATTGAATCGCAGAGAAAGAGAGGTTGTGATAAAAGAGAGGTCCCTTTATCATAAACCGCCTCTGGGATTACCCCTACTGGCGGATAATGGCCCTTAATAACTTACTCCATAAAAGCTGCTTAAAATATCAATTTCCTGCGGCTTCGAACTACACGCCGGATGCATATTGGTTTTTGCCTCGGGGGCAGCACGTGCTTCTTAGGAGCAGTTTCGCTGAAATATGAAATTCATTATGTCCGGGAGGGAGTGACAATATTTCACGAGCAAGAACGGTGAGAATCGTATTACTACGCCTGGAGCAGACAAATAGGACGCCGAATAAAAAGAGTTAGATGGAAAGCGCCGCAAGACATTCTAAAAACGGCCTAGCGGGTTTCGGGAAGGCATAATATAATGTTCCTAGGATTTACATTATGATTAAGTTGTCGTTCTCTTGCATTCATACGAGCAAACAACAGTACATTCCAATTACTACACAAGACGGTGAAAATACTCAAATGATACTGTACAACACTTGCTAAGAAACCAGTGGAGGATTCCTACAAAGAAATAAGCACTCGTGATTACGTCATTCATCAGTCTAGATCAACAGTCAATTTACACTAAAAACGCTATGTTTCACAACAAATCTTTTTTTTTATCTTGCGTACCTTTGTAACCGTATTACAACCTTGTCAGTATAGAAAGTGATTACTAAATAAGGACTTACAAACCCGAACTTAAAGAGCCCCAATTAAAATTCACAGTTACATTATTATAATTTTGTTTCTCCACTAATTATAATGCACTGTGGGAATAAATATCTGTAGCAGAAATTGGCCATGACATTTTGTTTCGTTAATACCTCCAAATATGGGGATGATCATACTATTCAAATTAAACACGTCTGGTCGACCTATACAACCAAATTATTTTCTCGAAAATTCTCAAATTTTCATATTGTACCTTTACAGTGAACTCGGTAAGTATCAAACGTCATGCATCACGAATTATAATGAATTTATGTATATAAAGACAGTATGATCGGATGCCTCAAAACTTGGGATGTTTGCAGGTTACAAGACAACCGTTCATTTATTTATTTGGCATCAAAGCAACAAACATGGAGGCAGCATCGTTTCCATCACACCTTATTAACGTTGTACGTTTTAATGAATAAAGCATAAAATGCTGGTAGTAATGTATTTTTTAAATAAATCTGAGTACAAAATTATCCCGAAATATGAAAATAAATTTATTATTATTTACCTGACCAGAATGTTTAAAAAAATAGATCACATGCAGCCAATAGGAGCTTTCCGCCAAAAGAAAACTTTTGTAAAGTTCATATTAATTTATAAGATTTCGCTAGAGTTACAAATAAATATGTTTGGAGCAGAAGACTGACAAATTTACAAATCGTATATGGCTACGTTGTACTACAAAATTTGAGTTTTCTTCTAAATATAGACAGATTCCCATCACGACGGAAGCACTTTAGGTTTCAAAATGTAAGTTTTTCGATTTGGCACGAGTAAGTGCCAAAGATATCTCCATTTTTCATACGTTTTTATACTAGTACTAGCTGATACCCGCGACTTCGTACGCGTGGATTAAGAATTTCATTGCCACATTTGAATATAGAAAGTTGTTGGTAGCGAAGGATTGGTCCCAAATAACACCAACTCAGCATAATATGACCGGAAAGCCATCACTATATCATTCTACCGTCGAACCTATCTCTTGAAGAGAATCAATTTCCAACATAGTTAAAAACAAAAAAACAAACGAAAGTGAGGGGATGTGGGGGGGGAGGGGAGGGGGCTGTTAACTAAGGGCAGCTTTATTTCAGGTTGGACTTTTCTTCTTTCTTCAACATGAGCATCCGATTCTTGGGTTCTAATAATTTTAGCTGATCGTACTCTTCTAGAGCTACAACATAGGCTAGTTTATGCCCGCAAGGCATTTCAAGAAAGAAGGCAAAATAAACTGGTGCCAGAAGCATTTAAGCAGACACAAAGTAAAAGGATAGAGAGAATCGACATCTTTACTAAATAATACTTTTTTTTCTCTAAACGAAATTTACTAACAAATTAGACACTAACATAATGCGCGAGAAGCATAGCTTGAGCAGGCGACGTAACATTACAGACTAACACACACATCCATCTCTCTGTCACCATTCCATAAGTTCTCAAAATTTCGTGACTACAACTATTAATCATACCGAAAAAGAAAGGTCCTATGCCCTCCCTACAGATTTTCTTGTCAAATTCCGTCAATATCGGTATAGGCATTTAGTTGTCAAAATGTAACAAAAGACAGAGACCTACTTCCGCATTTATAGTATTATTAATACAGATCACCGCGAATCACCCCTGAGGGATTAATATAACGTAAAAAGGTGTACACCTACAGCATTGCAAGCCTATCTACGATTTGCCTCGCATTGCACCCCTAACTTTGTGATATCTACAGTTTAACATTCAATCCGAATAACTGACGGCCCAGGCGTGACTCTTACGATCAAAAACAATTTTTTGAAATTGTAGCCTCCACGGGGATTTGAATCGGAGACCACGACCCAAACATTAGTAAGCAAACGCTTTAACCACTGAGCTACCTGAACGCTACCGCAACCACAGAGACCTCCCTATCCAGCGCGTCTGTCTATCGCCGTTCAGTGATTTTTCCAAATTATAAGAAAACATGTTTTATTTATACAGGTAATTTTTCAACCAAATGTAGACAGTATTTTTCTCCTTTTTTCAAAGGATAAGTGTGCAAAGTTTCCTCGAGATCGGATGAATACTATGGATTTGTATGAAAAACAAGCAAACAAACAAACATACATAGGGCTATATTCATCTTTATATATATAGATGATATTTTTGCGTCTGTGTTTTTTTTTTAAATGACTCAAGATAAGAAACTTTATACGGAAATATTTAGTTTTCCTATCCAGATATTTGAAAGAAATTTTTAAAAGAGGTTACAGCTTCACTCTTATATGGGTGAATCGTTCATGTTGTATTAAGAACTAAAATATTTAGCAATTAAATTTTCTTAGTTAACGGGTGGAAAAGTTATGAATGTAAGACAGGTGATTCCGTAAGGGTTTTGATGTTACAGTCGATATCGATAAGTTCTCTTGGGAAACAAATGATACCTTTGCAGAATATAAGTTGTGTGCTGTAAGATGTAAGTTTTGTTAGTAGATCGCATGCATTTCTCCGTGGTGCTGATGCTGGTGACCTCTGGTGTTGAGTGGCGTAGTCTTCTTCTTGCAGGTGGCAGCACTTAGCTAATGGAGGTGGCCTTTGTTAGAGAGGTCGAACCTCGCCGAAGACAATGGTCTCCGCTTGCAACTAGCCAGCGCAGCGCCTGCAGATATGATGGCAAGAGTAAGAGTGATGCCGAGGGAAAATACACTCACTGACCGCAAAGAAGCAACCACAGAAGCTCTGCTAGCTTAAGTTGAACGTTTTTCGAAATACGTATTCTGTCCCTACATTTGTTGTATCCGCAGTTGTTCATAAATACTGTTGCATTTGAAAAATAGTATAAATGTATATAAACAAGCTGTAGCCAGCGGCTTCATACGCATGGAGTTAGAATTTTGTTGCTAGAATTGGATTTGGAATGATACACAGGGCCGGCGCTAGGAATTTGGGGCCCGGGGTAAGCTTCTTAGCAGTCACGTGCCCAGTTGGGGGCCCTTGGCCAATTCATCGGTTAGGGCCCTCCCTCAGACCAGATCGGTGACCATTTTTTTTTTTTTTTTTTTAGCTCTACAACTTGTTGAGGGGAGGGCCCCTACAGCCGATGGTCGGGCCTCCCATCAGCCGGGCGGGCCCCGGTACATTTGACCCGCTTACCCCTCCCTAACGCCGGCCCTGATGATACATGTTACGCAGAAAGAGTACGAAAAAGCAAGAGTCGGTATAATATGACGGGGAAGCCATCACCATACCACTGAACCTGTCAACACAGTTTTGTACACAACGTTTTTGGTTTGCTGTCCTTCGCTAAGGTTTGTAGCCTTTTGGAATTGGAAACCGGTGAGCTAGCTACATATAAATACAAAATAATAATATGGTGCAGCGCAAACCCACATCTGTACAACCAGTATCTAATAATTTTATACAAATTGACTGCGAGAGAAACAAAGACTGAGTGACTGATATAACATTACACACACTTTCCATCTGTCTGTCACCATTCGGTTAGTTTTCAAGATTTCATCATAAAATATGTTATTTATCCCCCAAAAAAGGTATCCTGTGTACTTCATAATCATACACAGGATTTCGTTGTTAAATTACGTTAAAATTCAATTTAGCCATTTAGTCGCGAAAACGTAACAGAGAGTTAGTGTCAACTTTATGATACTAGAGTAGGTTACAGCGTGATTGAAACTGAATATCTTGCCCAGTTATTTAAAACGAGACGTCTGTCATGAATACTGGTTCCGCTTCCGGGGCAAATTAATATTTTATGGCTGGATATAGAGCGGTCTGGTGGTTGAGACGTCTGACTAGAGATCGAAACATCGCGGGTTCGAATCCCGACCTTCACCTCTTGTTCTACTTGCCGTGCAGCGTAAAGTACGCCAGATAGCTTCCAGAGAACGGATTCCGCGTTAAACTGTAGTTACCTTGGACTACAAGCGAAAAAGCACTAGAATTAATGTCTTGTTATCGTATAACCCAGAGAAGGAATTAAGAGTAATGCATGATATGGAAAAGATGACCATGATTACAGGCTGCCACTGGATATCTGCCATAAGGGTGACAGAAAATTATCTTTGGTAGATTATGGATAAGAAATTAAAAACTAAAAATCGTAAACAAAAATAGGCTGGTACAAGAAAGGGGATAAAAGGATGTGTCGGGAAATTACGTACCATCGAAGGATGCGTTACATCTCAATGAAATTAAATTAATAAAATTTGATGTCAAGTTAAACTGTGGTAGAAATGCAGTTTTATTATTTTTGACATGCCATCGTATCTGTTCAAGTTCCAAACATAACTCCAAATTTTTGCGTACTGAAAACCTTGCAGGAAAGGGCTGCTCTTCGAATATAATGTCTGAGGGAATGACTCAATAGCTTCATTCATTGAATAAATCTTCTCGGGCACTTAGCCGAGTTAGTCCATCGATCAAACACGGCGTTTCAGCGGTCACGACTCTGCCGCCATTGTCAGAGATTGTGACCGCCGAATCGTCGTGTTTGATCGATGGACTAACTCGGCTAAGTACCCGAGAAAATTTTATTCATTCGCAACGCCGAGAAAACCTCGAGTCTTATATAGCTTCATTCATTTATATTAGGCAGGTTGCCTTGTTAAGGGGCAGAATCTGGAAAGGATTACAGGCTTACGTTTGACGCATGTTTGCTGAAGATCCTAACTCTACCCATTTTAAATGAAGAGAAACCATTAATGCGTCAGAAGTATGACGCTAATCAAAGTTCAACGCAGTATATAACTTATATGCGCATATGTATAAAATCTATAAAAATTGTAAAGTTTATATCCAACATGAAAGTAAGGTGTGACGTAAATTGGCTAGATGGAAGCCGTATCATTGTTGTCATTTAATCGTAATGTATACATTCAGAGTCTGTTATATTCATAATTAATTTGCTTCCATGGGACGTTTACGTACTTTAGATGTAAATGAATGTCAATGTAACGATCATAGACCGAAAACGCTCATTGAGCGAAAAAAATCCTACGAGAACGCGTTGTGGTTACTTGGAAACGGCCACAACACGTTTTGTCTTATTAGTATCTAATTGTGTTCACAACTAACCGGTCCTTGTGAGTCGTCTTGTGTGGAGAATGTGACCTGGACCAGAAGTGAATTTCACGCTGTGGCCTTTTTGGGTTAACCACGCGTCGTGGACGTTTTTTTCGCCCAATGAGCGTTTGTGGTCTTTGAGCATAGCATGAATTCACTCCTGTCTTATGTTCTATACGAAGTTGAACATAACAAATGAGGATTTCTTGCTTCAATCAGCCGCTTAGTTAGGGTTTCGTAAACTTTTGCGTGCTTTTTCTAACAAATAATCTTACGTCAAATTAAATAATTACTGTTAAGGGATTGTGCATAAACTACGTAGCCCCCTTTTTGCCTCCTGTGAACCCACCTACCCGCCAAGTAGCCTGAGGGGACATCCATTAATTACGTGACGTGTTTTTCCGGATTTACGGACCCCCCCCTCCCTCAAGAGAGACTTCGTGAGATCTGTTCCGACCCCACCCCCTAGAAATCGCCCTCGCAACTTTTTGAAACTTTTTTTTTTTTAGGTTTCACCCTTCCAAAGGCCGTTACACCCCCACTTTTTGACAAAATAAACCCCCCCCCCTTAAAATCGACTTTCGCGTCATTTTTAGTTTTTTTTTAGCTCTACAGTCCGACAAGAATTTCGAAACATTACGTTAGAGTTCCATTAACCCCCCCCCCTCCCCCTTGGTGAGATTTCGCCGGACCCCCCCCCCCCCTCCTATTTCACCTCACGAAATTAATGAAAGCCCCTTGACGTGGCTTTTGCCTCTACCACCCCTCCCCTCGTGGCACGAAGCTTTTTTCCCTATTGATTTCAGAAGACATTTTATACGTTTTCTCTTGTCAGACTCTAGTTAATAACTTACAAAAGTAATTGTAACGATTAAGTGGTGTCTGCGATAATGCACTAGCAGCTTGGGGTGGACGTGGAGTAATTGTTGTTCCTCTTGGTATCAGGTTCTTCTGCTAATAAGTCACAAAGTTGCCATAGGGATAATCTTTCAATTTATTCACCGAACATACAATTACTAAGCCACTACCACCAACGATTATAATTTGACCGTGTATAAAAGCTATCCAGGATTTCTTCTCTTCCAAACTGCAAGTTCTGGGCTACACTATTATCACTTGGTTTAGATGCTCTATTTCAACGCCCACGAGTTCACTGCTATTTACGAAACACTGCTGTTTATCTGCGTGACGGCGGCGTACTTATAAAGTTTCATCAGGTCCACAAAATAGTGCCAGAAGCACCGCCAATCACTGCCGCACGCAACCAAGCGTGTCCGACCTCCAAGACAGTGAGTCACAGACTGCCTTCAACAATCCAACTCGCATCTTGGGTCACACTTTCAACAATCGGATCGTCCCGATTCCACCGCTCAAACACGAACACACACATGGCTTTTATACTGTCTCGCCACATAATTAAATGCCGGAAATAAATATTCGCAGGCTGTTGTGTGTTCTGTACCTCATTTTAACTGTGACAAATAATACGAGTGTAAAGCTACGTGGCTTGGCTCCGAACACCCCCTCCCCCCCAACCGAATGTAGTCCAGCGTAGCTTTCTACTCAACCCCTTCCTCCTCCCCTATACCGAGCCACGTATTTTATGGATGCTCCGTAAACTATTGGTCGTGTGCACTGGAGCTGATGTTCGTGGCGTGTGTGTGTGTTGCAGGCGGAGATCTGGAGTGTGTTCATCGCCATCCTGCGGAAGAGCGTGCGCAACCTGCAGGCGTGCACGGACGTGGGACTCATCGAGCACGTCCTGCACAGGCTGAGTCGCGCGGAGACGGTCGTCGCAGGTGAGCACCATTAACGTCATACTGATCAAGCGATACGCCCTTTAGAAAACTCTTACGTCTTTCCGCCTCGTTTACCTCGAGATGATTTGAGGCGATAAAGGACTGGGGGTACGAATTTGAAGGAACCATTCCCGTACTAGCCTGGTGCGATTTCGAGGAACCATGGAAAACCGAAATCTGGATGCTCTGATGTGGATTCCAACCTGCGGCCTCTCGAATGCGAGGCGAGAGAGTTACCGCTCACTCACCACGCTCAGTTTGGAAACTCCCTCTCCTCCTTTCGATTAAAACTGTTAAAGAGCACTTATGTCCCCTCCTCTATCCGCGAAAAAGCTAGCCAAATGCAGTTTTCTCTCTAGTAATACTGCTAGTTTAAACCTATTCGGGAGGACACGGATTCGACCCGCACTTCAGCATTCCAGATTTCGTTTTTCCGTAGATCCCCGAAATCTCTCCAGGTAAATACCGGGATGGTTCCTTCAAAAATGCAGCGGGACCATCCCTTCCCACTCATACTCTCTCCCTATTCTAATGACTTCGCCCTTTCGAACCGTAAGACCCTATTAAATAACGAGCAGTTTTCGTACTAATAATGATGTAGATGTCAACAAGCTACAGGGCGTTCGCCGGGAAACGCAACCCACTGTTAGCGCTACAAGGAAGAAACTGCTCGCGGCGAGCGAGCGGTCAGCTCCCGGCATTGTTCGACCGTCGGCCGCGGACTATTTCATAAACTTGTATGTGCTAAGCATTTAAATGTGACGTAATTCATTAGCTTACCTTATAAAAGATGCAGGAAGTGTTGACACTCTTGTGTAATGCACATTTCACATCTTCTGAACATATTTCGAGACACACGCTGCCCTAACTGACTTAATGATTTTTTGGGTGACTGTTCTAGTCGAAAAGCGATATCGTCAATTTTCTCCTCTGTGAGAATACGGTTGACCGACAGTCTCTTTTTGTTAAAAAATGAACCCGTTTCTCTTACTTTTTTAACCAGACGCAGAATTGTTGATTTAGCTGGCAGTAAAGCGCCAGGATATTCGCGACGAAATTTACTGCGACACTTTTTAAACGACTTCTTCTTCACATATGTATCGTAGAGAAATATTCTTTGTTGCAAACTGTAACGTACCATAATTTTACTCACACTCAAACACGGTACAGATTAGTAAGAGTATGAAGCCCCAAACCAGCCAAACCGCAAAGAAACGTTTATTCACAACACTGATTAATAAGAGACTGAAGTCACAAACTAGCTACAATGCAAAGAAACCGTTCTTAACAATGTAAGGGTCACTGCACTGCACTGTTGGGGCAGCGGAGGTGTTAAACAGTGCGGTGATTCACGGTGCCGTTTGGCGGAAACAGCTGGCTCCGCTGTCCGAGCAAGTTGCCGACGGCAACAGACTGGGAGGGTTGCGTTTTCCGGCGAACGCCCTGTATATGCTCTAGCCAGGGGCGTAGCTACTATGGGGTTAGGCAGTGCAATGCACCGGGGGTCCGGGGCCCTCACGCTCAGAGGGCCCCCAAGCATACCACAAGGGGCCCCTAAGCGCACGAGCCTTCGCGGCAAACTGGCGACTTTTTTTTTTAAAAAAAGCTCTACCGTCGTCTAAGGGGCCCCTGCTCGGGGGGGGGGGGGCAACCACTGCTCAGGGGCCCCTAAAGAACAATTCAAGGGCCCCCATCCTCAGTTCAGGGGGCCCGTACCAGCACACAAAGCAAAAAAAAGGTCGCCCGTCTGGCCTGAGGCCCAAAATAAATTTTTTGCACCGGGGCCCTTGTTGACCTAGCTACGCCTCTGGCTCTGGCCTCGCATTCAGGAGGACGCGGATTTGAATCACCCTTCCACCATCCAAATATCGATTTTCCATCATTTTCCCAAATCACTTCACGCGAATGCAGAGGTGGTTCCTTCAAAAGGACATTGCTGAGTTACTTCCAGTTCCATGCCTTCAAGTCCTTTCCCGCTTCTAATGACCACGACGTCGACGATATGTAAAACCATAAGCAAAAAAAAGCTATAGGCAGTCACCGTACCATACTATTTCAAGATGTCTCGGTAAGGTAACGTTGAAATGGGGGGGGGGGGGGGGAGGATTAAAATTTTAAAAAAAAAAACGGAATTTACGTTATGACCATTGTTTTGAACACAACTATCTACTCTTGTTTTCAATTTTTGTTAGAAATAAAAAAAATAGGTTTGAGTAAAATTTCTTGAAATCCAATTACTCACACTATTAATGTCTTTACCTTTAGATTACTTTTTATTAAAATATGCTTTACTGTTTTTCACAATTAATAAATTTAAGTCATGTTGATTTTTTTGCAGATCTCTTGATTGAGATGCTGGGTGTGCTGGCCAGCTACAGCATTACTGTGAAGGAACTGAAGTTGCTGTTTGGTGCGATGAAGGCGATCAACGGAAAATGGGTGAGCCTCGTCACATCTTATCCGTGTTCACAGTTCATTTGTTTGCAACAGTGTTCTGATTGTAGTGCTTTGGTTTGCTGCACGCTGCGTGTCATTATCATTAACAGCATATGACAATGAAAGCACGCGTGCTGTGTGTTGCAGATTGATGAGCTGTAAATTTCGATAAGGCCTCTGAATCTATGCACTGGAAACTGTTCATTGTTAATGTGTGGTGCAGTCTACGGCTTTGTGCCTGTATACTGTATCAGTTCGTTCCTGTGTTCGTATATTCATTCATGTTCTCTCCTGCTTCTTTTTTTCGTATGTTCAGACAGTGACTATTCACCGTCTTTGAAGAAGAAATACAAATGACGTCACCTTCACTCTCCCTGCAATATTCAGTTCGTAGTAGTTTTCAAGATTTTATTTTCCATTGAAACACTGAGTGGCAGTAGTTGCTAATTACGATCATTATTTTTTTTTAAATAAATTAGGTCCGTTTTTTAATAAGAAGAAAAATACCGTAAATGTATTTTTTGCCTCACGCCTCGTTAAAATCGCGGTCATTAGAGGCGGAAAAGGAATTGGGGCAATGAACGGGAAAGGATTTGGCTACGGCATATTTAAAGGAATCAAACCGGCATTCGCGTGGATTTGGTGAAACCATGGAAAACCTAAACCAGGATGGCTGAAGGGGGATTCGAACCCACGTCCTCCCGAATGTAAGGCCAGAGCGTTACCCATCACCCGCCACGCTAGGTTTGCATAATCTACATACTTTCATCTACTTTTCTGCATTATTGCCATTTTTATTCAAACATTTGTCGGGTAATATCTAGATCGCGATACCGCTACAACCTGTTACCGCCTCGCGATGTAAATACTTCCCGATAGAGAGAGTATGATGTCACTCTGTTTCCGTGTGTGACGTGTTTAGCCTTCGATTGATTTGAGAATACACGTTAGGCCATAGAACGTAACCAATAGTAATAATAATAGAAAAATGTACGGATTGAAAAAGTTAAAGAAAATTATTACTTGCACAATTAATAATATTATTAAAATATGTACAACATTCCAAACTGATAATTGCTATCGTTCATTAGCGTTAACATTATTAGCCACAATTCCATTGATTTGTATTTGATTCCGTTCTTCAATGTTTCCTCGCGTGGCTGAAATTGCTATTAAAATCATTCACACGAAATAAAATGTATATAAAACCAAGATTTCGTCAATAACCGTTTGCGTTTAGGTTGAAACGCCGCCTGGACCATACTAACAGTGATAGATTCGATTTGGAAATTGTTTTTCAGCAATATCGTGTGCGATGTTTACGTTTCACTATGGTCCAGACTGTATTAAGACGTAAACAGCGATAGATACGACAATAGAAATTAGGTATCCGCAAAAAGGTGTTTGATAGTTGCGTTTCAGTGTGGTCCAGGCTGCATCAAAATCTCATCACTAATGAATTTATTCCTGGACTACTGGTGCAAAATTAACGCTTTCTCGATATGAGACGTATTAGTGATGGACTACTTTCCGTGGAAGGCCCCATTAGTGTCATTTAAAGCTGCGAGCGGAGCATTCAGCAAGGTACTCTCTCGATCCGGAAGTGTTTACATCGCCAGGCGGTAAGTGGTTGTAGCGGTATCGCGATCTAGATATTACCCCATTTGTCTTACTGTACAAGTTTTTGAATTTCGACGTGAAGAAATCCAATTCATACTTGCAATTCTCGCTTCTTCGTCGTCCACCAAGAAATTTCTTTAAGTATCATAACTGATAACTGTGAAATAGTGAATCTTCGGTCCTCTCAAATTGTCTTATGGGGGCGTGAGGTAAAATTTAGGGGAGGGGGGGTCCGGTGAAATCTCACGATTTTTTTTAAATTGCTTAACGTCTCTTAACAGCGAGACGGGAAGGGATGGGGGGCAAGGAATGGGAACGAATTCGGCCATGGCCTTTTGAAGGAAGCATCCCGGCATTTGCCTGGAGTGATTTGGGAAACCATGGAAAACCCAAATCTGGATGCCCGGACGGAGATTCGAACCGCCCTCCTCCCGAATGTGAGGCCAGAACGCTAACCGTTACACCACCAAGCTCGGTGAATTCTCACGAAACCTCAGCAAGGGGGGGGGGGGGGTCAACGGAAATCTCACGTGAGGTTTTGAAATTCTTGTAGGACTGTAGAGCTAAACAAAAACAAAAAGTATGCAAATGACGCAAAAGTCGACTTTAGGGGGCCATTTCTTCGAAAACTGGGGGTATACCCCCATTGGTAACATGAGACCTAAAAAAAGGGTCTCAAAAAGTTACGAGGTCGATTAGTGGGGGGGAGGGGGGGTCGGAACAGATCTCTCGACGCCTCACCAGAAATGGGGGGGGGGGGGTTCCGAATAAACACCACACGTAATTAATGGACGAACCAAATCTTCAGAAATCAGAGAAGGTGGGCCTTTGCATGGCTCACGTATCACATTAACCCTCCCGTACTTGAACATTGTCTCCCACTTCCAAACCTGACTATGATGCTAAATGTAATTCTGCTTTCAAAAAAGTTTAGAATAATTTCTGATATCATTAGCCTACCTATATATAACTAAAGAAAAAATATTCTTATTCAGCATATAGCGTTAATATCTTGTTAACTGTCTGTAGTTGATATAATAGTACCCATATTATAAGAAGAAAAAAAGTTGATTTATCTTATTCAGTGTAGTGTTTCAGAGGAAATTATTTAATTTTTAAGAATAATTTTTCTTCTACAATTCAGTACTCATGATAAGTATTTCATCAGTTTTTTATAAATTTTTGTGCTAATAAATATTGCAAGTGGGTTCATTTTTATGTTTTCTGCAAAAAAAGCTTGTCTTTTGCCATTTTTTACATGTGTGTTTTGAATTGTTATGTTGGTTTTGAGCTAATCTTAATATTTATTTTATCTTTTCTCCTTTGAGAACACAATACAGGTGTATTTGTTATCCATATTCACATATGTGCAGCTAAATATAAATCGTGCTTACCAGTTAAAGGTTTCACACAAGTACTTGTTGTATGGCAAACAGATTTAGTATTCTCTGTAAGTGGTGGGATGAATCATACAATGTGCTTGCAGGAAATGTGAAATTCAGTTAGTAAACATGGAAACAATTAACAGGAGGAAAATTCTGAGCCATTTGAAACTTCGAAGACATGATAGCCGGATACTGATACAAGATTACACCTAATGGCGAAAGTCTCTCAAACACTTTGTATAACATCGCAGTGGAATTCATCTTGAGCTGCCTATTTCACTATTTTTAAGAGAGGGCATACACAATGATGCCACTACAATGTTTAATATGGAAACAAGCAGATGGTTTTATCTGTGTGTGGTATGTGTTTTAATAACCGTCAGACTTTCCTATGCTGTTGTTTGGATTTGAGCTAGGGGAATATTTGATATTTTTATTGTTTGAGAATGCATTTCCTAAGTTTTAGATACAGGTAACAAATTTTTATTTAGCCATGTTGAGGGTATTCTTTGAATGAACAAAATAATTTTTTCTCCTTTATTTGTATTTCAGCCAAGACACTCGCCGAAACTACTGAATGTTCTGCGGCAGATGCCCCAAAGAAATGGTCCTGATGTATTCTTTAGTTTTCCTGGTCGAAAAGGTTCGGTGAGTATCTTTTAAATGTTTTGATACTGTTTAAAAACTATTTTCTAATATATATTGTATAGTTTCTGTTAGCCTTGTTTAAAATTAGTTGTATACAAATTCTACTGTATTTAAATATGTTTGAAACCATTTAATCAACCTATTCATCATCATTTTCATCTAGAGCAGCTTCCAGCCACTGGCCGGGTCTGCTGGGAACAAAAGCTTCACCAGTGCTTCCTATCTAACCACCATCTCTCTTCTTCCACTGTCGCCCAATTTCCTCCTCTTTCTTCCACACATTTTTTAGCACCTTTCACCCATCTTTCCCTCAGTCTTCCTCTGCACCTCTTCCCTTTCAGTTCCATGTCCAGCATCTTTGTTGGTATCTTCTCCTTTCCCATTCTTTTTACATGCCTGTACTACTGTAGTTTAGCTTTTTCCTACTCTTTGTTGTAGCAGTTCCTTCTTGATAATCTCCATAATTCTCTTATTCTGTCTCTTCTTGCTACTCCTACTCTACTCTTCTGAAATTCCATTTCTACAACTTGTATTCTCTCTTTGTCCCTTTCCTTCATCAATGAGGTTTCCAATTCATAAGTTAAAATTGGCACAACGTACGTTTTATATATTCCATTCTTATTCTTTTGCAGAACATACGTACTCCATAGCCGACCTCTAATGCTCTTAAAAAATCTATCTGCACATCTTCCTCTTTCATTTATCTCCATCCTGTTTCCTCCATTTTCTTCAAGCTATTCATGTATTACAAATGTTAATGAAACAAAAAATACTGCTACCACTTAATTACAGTCATCTGTTCAATTTCATCTTTGAGAAACATTTACTTTTTAGTAGAATATTAAAGATGTTGGATAAGGTAGTAGTAAGGATTTAGATATGAAAAATAAAGATTACCAAGAATGAAGGATACCATATATTCTTTTTCAATGATAGAATAACTGTAATTTCCTCACTAGGTGTGTGATCTGAACTCTGTTAATCCACCCCATCTGTCATTTTTTCACCACTGGTCACATTTCTCTAAGAGATCATAGTGTGCATATCATCTATTTCCTTTACTTTTTTGCTGTAATTTTGACGATCTGTAGTCCATGTTATATCGGCTGATCTTTCTTATGTGCCTGGGCTTTAACTTTAACGCAGTATTTCCGTATTTATATCCTATGCTGTTCCTTCCTCACTTCAATCCACGTTTCACCAGTTTTTAATTTAAACTTTTCTTGGAAACAACTGTGATATTGGAGTTTCTTCTTGATTGAAATACGTTTCTGGATATCATCCTGTGTTGATTTGTTTACTCATTATTTTACATTTTTACTGCCTCCATCAAATCCATGTAAGATCTTGTGTCTAAACTGATATTTAACCTGTAGCAATAACTCTAGTTTGACAGTCATCATCATCATCATCATCCAAACACCACACATTTCCCTCATCCAGTTTGTAAATCTCATGTGGTCTGACTAATGGTTTTTTACTTACTACTGTTACAACATTTCTCAGGCTCATGTAAGTAATTACTTCTCTGAATCTCAATTTTTCTTCTTCCCTATTGTTTACCTAACTGTTTTCATATGATATAGCCATTAGTTAACTATTGGTGACTCAACATAATAGACAAATATTGCAATATTAGAGCTCTGACTGTCTCGTTGCCTCCATCATCAGTTATCATCTCTAGTAGCTTATCTTAACTTTAGAAACCTCCCCAATATCAGTAAACAAATTAAGTAAAATGAAATAGTTTTTTTGTGATTTTAGAAACCTATTTTTTGGTAATGTGAATTATTAATCCGCTGCTCTGCTGGTTGTGTTACTGGTTAAAGCTTTTCTGCACCATTTCAATAGATTATTTCAGATCTAAAATATATTAGTTAGTAGCTGACCATGGGGTCAGTATCCTGTAGCATATCACATTTATAGTTGAAGAAACAGAAGCACAAAACAGTTTGAGTAATATAGAAAATCTGTGTGTCATGATTTCTTTTTTTTACAATTAATTTTGAAAATTGATTGGCAATAGAATAAGGAGATGGGAATATTGTATCTTTATGAAGAGATTGATTGTTGTGATAATAGTGTCTTTTTTTTACAGGCTATTGTTCTACCTCCTCTTGCTAGGTGGCCGTATGAAAACGGCTTTACCTTTACCACGTGGTTCCGTTTGGATCCCATCAACTCTGTAAATATTGAGAGAGAAAAACCGTATTTATATTGGTAAGAAATTATATACAGTCTTAAATACTAGTTTCGTAGTGAGTTAGTTTGCGCGGTCTGAGTATATATATATATATATATATAAATACACACTAGCAGAGTACCCGGCGTTGCCCGGAATTGATTTACCTATACACTATATTTCCGATGTAAATTGTAAGAGTCCTGTCTAAGTGACAGCACTGAAAGGGTAGCTGAGTGGTTGATATGTGGATGTCTGATAAGGTGGGAATCTAGAGGAGAGCTTACTAACCTTGTGGCATTTTTGTAGCTGCGGAAATCTCTTGTATCTTGATTCATAGATCTTCTATTCAGTCTGGTGGACTACTAAAGAAGATTATTATCATAAAGTAAATCCTCATGGTTCAAATATGACACTGACAAAATCATGCATGCCTAGTTTCATTAATTTGGCACCATCCATTTCCAGAAGTAAATTAAGCATTGATATACCCAAACAATTACCAGAATGGGGTGAATTGGATGCTGTTATACAGAATATCAGTTTACATTTTTGTCTAGACTGCATTTTAACCTAACCATATCATCTGTTAAAGTTGCTGCTTGATAGTCGAAACATGTACCATCCACACAATACATACCACATACATAAATCTGTATCTGGAATATATCTGTTTGTTCCATCATCATGCAGAAAATAAGGATTTTTGATGGGTTTTCACAATGTTTAAGCTTTGGGTCTAAGCTACAATCTGATGTACATGTTAAAACATTAAGTCATTTTTATTTGATGAATATTCTGGCGTAACTTAAAAAAGCTGAATTTATTTTGATGGGAATTAAAACTGTGAGTTTCTATAAAGAATACTGGAATTAAGAAAAGGTGGGGGTAAATGGGGAACTTGGTTGGGCTGTTGTAAACCTTATGTAAACAGTATTTTTCTGCGTGTGTTAAAGTATACGTGTGTAAAATTCCTTCAAAACTGGTAGAAACTGTAGCTTTGTACAAGGAACATTGACAATAAATAAGGGATGTAATGGGGGAGGGAGATTTGTTTTTTGTAAAACCAATGTTGACAGTATTTTGCTCTTTGTTTTAAAGCATATATTTGCAAAGTTCCATCGAAATCGGATAAAAACTATGGATTTGCATAAAAATGAAGGGGTGTATAGGGGGAGAGAATAGGGTTTTTAAAATTTTTGTTCAGAAACCTTCTCCATGAAAAAATACATATATTTGCCAACTTTCATAATGATCAGTCTAAAGGTGTCGACTGTAGCTCTGTGTAAAAAACATAGGCAAAAATTAAGAGGGTGTAAATGAGGAGAGATGCTTCGGCAAAACTAAAAGTTGGCAGTATTTTTCTCTTTATTTTAAATTATAAGTATGATGAAACTAAGGAAAATGGGAGCAGCTTCTAGGTGATATAAATAAGAAAAGAAAGGAAAATTAACCCACCACATACCAAAGTGGATGGCTGCAATGAGAGGGAACACTTATCCAAAAGCACCTATGGATCTTATCCTTGCAATAGATCCCGCTGTAAAACCTGCAGCATGCTTCCACCCACCACTACATATTCCAGTCCCACCACAGGGGAAACTTTCCCCATTATTGGACATGCCACCTGTTCAACAACTCATCTTATATACCAACTAACTTGCCACTATTGCACTAGTTCTTACATAGGCCTCGCCACACAGCAACTCTCTGTTAGAATGAATGGCCACAGACAAACAGTCCACACCCACAACTTGTACCTTCCAATACCAGAACATGCCTGTAGCCATGATTCCAACAACCTCAATGACTGTTTTACTGTGAGAGCAGTCAGAGTTTTCCCTGACAGCACCACTGCAGCAGAACTCCGGAGATGGGAACTAGCATACCAGAATATCCTGGATACGAGACACCCACCTGGACTTAACCACCATTAAAATCCACTTAACCCACCAATATTTTTTTTTCGCATTTATACCGTACCCTTACTACATATGTTCATTTTACCATCGCCTGCAATATATTATCTCAGACATTGCATGCCGATATATCGATAGTCTACTCCTTAGCCATACCCCCCACCCTCCCCCACTACTCGGTTAGTCATTAGGTAACGTTCATTGTGTACACACGTACCGAGCCTAATGGACCGTTTTTCTACTAGTGAGCAAGCCAGATGCCGAAATATTGTGTAGTTGTTTGTCAGCATAAGTGTTCCCTCTCATCGCAGCCATCCACTTTGGTATGTGGTGGGTTAATTTCCCTTTCTTTTCTTATTTAAATTATAATTATGACAAGTTCCGTTGAAATGGGATAAAAACTGTAGATTTTTATAAAAAAAATTAAAGGCTGTAAAGGGGCTAAGGGGGTGGTTTTTGGATTTTTGTTTGGTCAGAAACGTTCTCCATGAAAAAATACATATATGTGCCAATGTTCATGGTGATCGGTTAAACGGTGTCGACTGTAGCTTTGTGTAAAGAACATTGACAAAAATTAAGGGGGTGGAAAGGGAGAGAATGGTTGATTTTTGTAAACCAATTGTAGACATTATTTTTCTCCTTGTCTTAAAGTATATGTATGCAAAGTTTTATCGAAATAAGATAAAAACTGTAGGTTTCTAAACAGTGGCGTAGCTAGGTCAACAAGGGCCCCAGTCCAAAAAAATTATTTTGGGCCTTCAGGCCAGATGGGCAACCTTTTTTTTGCTTTGTGTTGCTGGTAGGGGCTCCCTGATCTGAGGCTGGAGCCCCTGAGTTGTGCTTTGTGGGCCCCCTGAGCAGTGGTTGGGGGCCCCCTTAGACGACGGTACAGCTAAAAAAAAAAAGGTTGCCAGTTTGCCGTGAAGTCCTGTAGGCCCTCTGAACTGGGCTTGGAGCCCCCCAGAGGTGCGCTTGGAAGCCCCTGAGGTATGCTTGGGGGCCCCATAAGTGTGAGGGCCCCCTAAGTGTGAGGGCCCCGCTGTACTGTACTGCCTAGCCCCATAGTAGCCACACCCCCATTTCTTAAAGGATAAATGGAAATTAAGAATGGAGGGGCGAAAGGGGAGAGGGGTGAGCTTTTGCAAATCTAATTGTGAATCTAAACCATTCTCGAATCAACTTAATCACACACAAAAAATTTCATAAAAATCAGTCCAGCCGTTTAGGAGGAGTTCAGTCACATACACACAGACAGAAGAAATATATATATATATTAAGATAAATATATTTGCAAATTAGGATAAGGAAATGAACCATTATCTCAGGTGATGGCAGGACAATGTGGATACACAAGATGGACACAAACACAAGAAACATTGCAATTTTTATTATGTCTTGCCCACTTCAAAAGCAGTAGAACATGATGGAGAGTGGGTGCTGTAGGCCTTAATCACAGTTAGAGGAGGACAAATGGTAGAGGTCTCAGATGTGTACACATCGAGACTCCCCATGTGATTAAACCAAAGATGACTCAAGTGTTATGGGTTGGGATGGCAAGGGAGGGGTAAGAAGTAGACCAACAATAATTATAATTTCTGTAATGGCTGATAAAAATGAAATAAACTGAATGCCTAGCAGCATTTCCATAGTCAATAATTATTTTTTTTTTTCTTCTGTGGATTGCTGTTGTACAGGTTGTTGTACCATTGGCTATTATATTTTAATGATATTTGTGGATGGTAGACATTACTTACTTAAGGGTAGTGTTGTTTGATAATACAAAGGAAAAGATAAAATGAAGAAATGATGATTGAGATAAAGTTCAGAGGAGGAGATGAATGCTTCATATTCACAGGAAATAATTTGCAAACATCTTAGTGAAGGAAAAAAGATTTTATACGTGTGGTAGATTAAACAAAAGGTGACAAAGCATGTTGAGTGTCGCCTCGGTAAAGCTGATGGTAACCACATTGGCCTATAGAGGGAAGCAGCAGTTGAGTTCAGATATAAAGTAGTGGTACAGTATTCATTTGTAGCTACGAGAGTCATGCGAGAGTCATGGAATGGAATAAATTTTTGTAGTAGGTGCATGACATTTGACCTTGAACAGCGAAAGTATATAGGGTAAAAATTTGGGATATGGCTTAGTAGGTATATTGGGAAAGCCACTAGGCATAAGTTCCATTGCAATTGATAATAATTCCAGTGAAGCAAGAACTATGATGCACCAATAACACAACTGAGAAAAACTTTTAAAAACTTGTTACAGGAATCACAAATTTATTTTAAGGAGTATCCTTGAAAACTTTGTTAGAGACAACACAAATTTAGCTTTATTATATCTATAGTTAGTGTGCTTAGTGTATATAAGGATGTTTTTTAGAAGATTCTATTCAATATTTGTGACTGAGAAAAACTATTTTCTTTTTAATAGAAGTTGTGAATTAGAAATGATGATTCCTCATATTTAGTTCCCTATAAAACACAGCTGTAAATTGTTGGATTGATTACATACTTTATTTTGTATTGTGCTGTACTATTGCAATTAAATAAAGAAATAACTGTAGTAATTAAAATCTTGGTTTAAAAAGTAAAACTTCTTACTGGTACAGATCAAATAACAGAATTACATGTTTAGATTAAATTGTGAATAAGTACAACTCAGCAGTCTAAACAGTAACAATCCCATATGTATTAATCATATTTTTTTTTATTATTATTTTAGTTTCAAGACAAGCAAGGGAGTTGGTTACTCTGCCCATTTTGTTGGAAACTGTTTAGTATTAACATCAATGAAAGTTAAAGGAAAGGGATTCCAGCATTGTGTTAAGTATGAATTTCAACCAAGAAAGGTATGCTGTTTATATTTTATTTATTTCCCCTCTTTCTTGTATATTTGTATTACCTTTTTAATATGTTTATATATGTTTTTTTTTTTTTTTTTTTTTGCAGTGGTATATGATAGCTATTGTGTACATATATAACAGGTGGACAAAGAGTGAGATTAAATGTTTAGTGAATGGACAGTTAGCGTCAAGTACTGAAATGGCTTGGTTCGTTTCAACCAATGATGTAAGTGTAACTCATTGGTTACTTTGAGTAGTTTATTTTCTGTTAATACAAGCTGTTAAATTTCTATAAACTACGAATTTTTCAGCCTTTTGACAAGTGTTACATTGGTGCAACACCAGAGTTGGATGAGAACGTGTGTTTTGTGGCCAAATGTCGGCGATTTATCTTTTTAGTGAAGCGCTGACGACACATCAGATATGTGCCATGCATAGGTTAGGACCTGGCTACAAAGTAAGTGCTTGATACATCAACTATGTTTCTTTTGTTGTTTTAGATGTTTGTTCAATGAATAGCATTAATTAGGTACATTATGTTCTCCTTTTTCATCTGAATGTATATTAATTTGTTCATTGTTAGAATATTGCATTGCCATTGCATTATAAGATTTTACTAGAGTTATTGGTTGTAATTTCTTTTAGTGGCATTTCATATAGAAGTCATTGGTTTATTATGTGTTGGTTATTCAAGTTAAAAGCATTTAGGTGATCAAGAAATTAATTATTTTTTAAATAAATGTTTGCTACTCCACTAGTCACTGTTGTTAAATGAAGTAAAATATATAATTTGTATGTTATTGAATTACTACTGACGGTTGCAACTGATAAAATAATAGTTTTTTCTTTTAATGGCACATATATATCTCTTTATATAACATTAGAGACAGAAGTATTTAAACAGTTAGTAACTGTTCACTTAAATTCTGTTGTTTATTTATTTTTAAAAAAATGCAGAGAAATGATGAATAATTTACCAATAATGCTTAAAGAATTTAAATTTCTAAAGGGCAAAGTAGATGGCTGGGGAAATTTACAATCAAAAGGAAAATAATTATAAAAATAATAATATGCTCCACTGCAATTAAATTAAATATTTGTTAATTCTTGTACAGTTCTGATATCACTGAATTCTTCAATTGGAGATTGTTAAAGTTTGACAGTTTCTAATATCAGTTTCAAGCTCAAAATTGTATTATATTTTATGTTATTCATCCATATTAGTATGGACGTAAAGTAATTTTGTTAAATAATTTCTGTTTAAGACTGTAGCGGGTTGTTATATGGAGGATAATTTTGGTTTTGACTTTGTATTCTAAACAGAATAACTTGAACAATTTTAATTTGATTAAGATATATTTAGCTATTCACAAATTAGACTAAAATCTTATACCATTTTACTCTTCTGCTTTAAAACGTAGGATTGCTTACAAATATTACGATTCATTTTCTGACGTGTATAATGAAATATTTCGGGAACCCAGATTTAATTTTTTTTTAATGATTGCTGGAACTCTTTCTGATATGAGCATTTGCTGATTTCCTTCCATTTTTGTAGTAAAATTCATTAAAATTTTGTTCATTTTATTTAACCCTAACGACCTTGATACTAACAAACTTTGACCCAAATAGCTGAAAGGTCTATTATAAAATTAGAATAATGATGATGAAAAGTCATTTAAAATTTATTGAAAACTGATTATAACATCTCTACTCTTTTACACTACAGATGAAAAAACACACATACAGATAAAATTTCTTATAAAAATACGTGGCTTTATGCCTCGTCAATGCCAAGGTCATTAGAAGTGGGTTATAAAACAGAATACTTAAAAGCTTTAAAAAAGAAGATAGTGATTGTTATTTACATAGGATGCAATAACATTTTTCCTCTGTAACTTTAAAATAGTATGCATCATATCTAAAAAAATATCCACATTAATTTCTAGAGTATTATTACTCCTCAGCACCTTCTCAAATACCATTATTTACTGCGCGATGATTGAGAGGAACCTACCGAGCGTGGTGGGTGGACGGTTAATGTTCTGGCCTCACATTCGGGAGGATGCGTGTTCGAATCCTCATCCGGGCGTCTTGATTTGGGTTTTCCATAGTTTCCCGAAATCACTCCATGTGAACGCCGGGATGCTTCCTTCAAAAAGGCCATGTTTGAATTCCTTCCCATTCCTTCTCCCCCAGTCCCATTCCGCATCTAATGACGTTAGTCGTCGATGAGTCGTAAAGCCATAAGTTAAAAAAAAGAGAGGTACCGCAGTGAAAAGATGTTACTAGAAGTGATATATATGTGCCAGGGTACTGTAGTTGTATCTTGAAAGTGAGAGTAGTTGTCTGTGTCCCTTGCAGTGTCAGTTTCGGTTTGACAATGAGTGCAACCTGAGCCTGCCCGACAATCACAAAAGGGTGAGTGAGCCGTCCGCTGCTGCCCCCGCCCCCTCACGCATGCCGGACAGCCACGCCTTGCTCTCTGTAAGCTTGTACACGTTTAGTCGGCACACAGTGTCTCCTCCAACTGTTCATTGCAGACCTCTGTCCTTAGGGGAAAGAAATGTCTCTCTTTCCTAAGGTGCTTAATGAGAGCGTTTGAATTGTTGGTTGAGGCACTTAGTTTATATGCATCTGTATGCTTAATGTTTGTAATAAATTATTTATAGCAAGTTTTAGTTATTTGTGTAATTTTGTAGTTTAACACTGTGTTTATCAAAATCTCTATATTTTTTCTCTTGAACATCTTATTTTATTCTAATATGTGTCATGAAGTGCAGACTTTCTTCTTATTCAGTCATAGTTTTTGAGATGTTATGAAACTATAAATCAGTCGATTATAGAACTACAACTGAATTCAGCTATGAAACAATATCACAATATTTTGCTTTTGGAATCATATTATCATATTTGCTTTCACATCCCCCCTTCCTCCCCCCATTTTTTCACTTAATTCATTAGCTTTCGGATCTTTACGACAAAAAAAAAGAGAGAAATATTCATGCAAATATGATCTTAAAATTGGGAAAATATGAACTAAAACTTACAAAAAATGACCAATCATTTTCCCTAGAAGGTTTTGAACTGTTAATTGTTCAGATTATTAAGTGGGATTATTTAGCGGATACTATCATTTCACAGAATTCTTTAAAAAATTGACAATTTGGAATATTACGAAGATATGTAAAAAAAAGTGGCTATCTGCTTTGGGAAGCTTAATTCCGCCTTTCATTGCTCTTGGGACTTTCTGTATTGTAATGCTGTTGCATATGAAATCACTTTGCTGAAGTCACTTTAATCTCACATAATTTATAGAAAAGAACTCTTTCGTAAGGAGTAAAATATTCCTTTCCAAATTCCTTTACATAATCATATAACTTTACACTTTCAGAAAATTTTGTTTTCAGCATGGTGGTACTCACTGATCCATGCAGATTTAACACTGACTGAGGATTATTTTGAAAAATCTTGGCAATAGTGAGACACTGATTGATGCAGCTAAACACAAGGATGCATTAACGATATCATAAAGCAGGCAGAATATTTACGTTTAGAGAGTGACAATAATGTATAATATTAATTCTTGGCTGGTTAATTCTTACCAGTTCAATGACAATTAATTTTTTTCCCCTCCAATGTATAATAAGAGTATAATATCTTGATTTCTTCTCAACTTCTAGTGAATTCCAAGTACTATTAAAAAAAATCCTACCAGATATTTCCTCAAAATGGCCATATAAATGCAATGTTGTTTATTTATGACACAACAATATATAAATTAAACAGTTGTATTGGCGTTATCATTCAACTGGTAATTATGACCATATATATTATCATTATGTGACCAAAACGTCCTGAATATTCATTTATATGTTTTATAAAATACATTTAAATACAATTTGAAATGTTCAATCAGGTTTTAATTCAGCATTCCATCTCAAAAAGAAGGCAGAAAAAATATGAATTGTCATAAAGATCTGAACCCCTAATCATCATTATCATCAACGCCAGTTGAATCATTAAATGTTGTTGCCTCTTTGTCATTTCTTCAGGTAGAACTTAAGCAGTCTTCTCCAGGTTGAACGATCTTGGGTGTTCCTCTGCCAATTAACTCCAACAACCCTGCATATGTCCTTGACCCATTAGTCTCGTGGTCTTCCTCTTTGTCTCCGATGATCTCTCGGGCTCCACTCTAACACTGTTTTTGTCCATCATTCGTCTTTCCTCCTAGCAAGATGGTCAGCCCACTGCCAATTCAAGGAGGCTGTCTTTTCCAAGATGTCTGTGACCCTTGTAAATTACCTAATGCCGGTTACTCCTTTCTTGTCTTTTCTAACTAAACCTGACATTGATGTTTCCATAACTCCAAGTTTACCTTTCATAAATTCTTTTAATGTCCAGGTCTTACAGCCATATGTCAGTACAGGAAGAATGCGCTGGTTATAAACTATTTTCTTTGGATTCGTGGCCATATTAAATTTGAAGATAATGGATGTCTCCCAAAAGCTTGATATCCCAGCTTAGTGCAACAGAAAATTTCAGGTGTTGTATCTCCTCTCATATTTATAAGGTGGCCAAGATATATGTGCTCACTGAAATTTTCTAAAGCAGTATTATTTAGTTGTACATTCCCCCGTGTTGCTCATTTGTTATATGTACCTTGTGTTTTTGAAAGATTTATTCTTACCCCAGCTGCTTTAGACTGGGAGATCAGATTGCTAGCCAAGTCTAAAATTTTGCCCAAAAATCTTGCGCGTAAAATCCCCTCGAGCTTTTCACAGGACAGGGCATCAGTAAAAGTACAAGGCAACATTTCAGAGCCTTCCTCTGGCTCCATCTTCCGGCGAAGTGTCGGATTTCAGAAGAGTCCACGCTTATAAGGCCTTTGGTTGCCAGGAGACGTCAGTCATGTGTGTCGGGGCCAATCACCTCCAGTCATTCCCCTCCACTGCGTATACCCCTACAATGCCTCCGGCCACCCTACCAGGTCTTTCCTTGCCCCACCTTCTGTGCACTGATTGGTCCCGACACACGTGACTGACGTCACCTGGCAACCAAAGGTCTTATAAGCGTGGACTCTTCTGAAATCCGACACTTCGCCGGAAGATGGAGCCAGAGGCAGGCTCCAAAACATTGCCTTGTACTTTTACTGTGACGTGTTATCCCAGCGGAAAGCTCGAGAAGATTTTACACAACTGACTCACCAAGAAATCCTACATTCTTTCGTCAAAAATCTTGTGTTCAGTTGGAGTCATTTCACCATATCAAATGGTTCACGCATCAGCTACATTAAAGTTTCATTTAGGAATTAGTTCTGTATTTAATTTTAATTTATTTCATGACTACTACTTCTGTGTGCCCTTGGTAAATTCAATAAAAATTTCAAGAGTTGCACAAATCGCTGGCATTGCTTTTATTTCTGTTTTAAAATAATGATTTTTTAATTTTTTGATTCAGCACAGAATGAATTCCTGCTAATCGAGATTGCTATTGTTTCCTGCCTTGTAGGGTAAGAATGTAGCATTTTGAATTACTGACAGAGATTTTGCTGTTAAAAGTTCTCCATTTGTAAATATCAGTATAAGTTGTGTAAGGAGCAAAGTAGTTCTAGAGGATGTTAGAGTGGTATGAAGAGTTAAGTATATTTGAGTAGATTAAAAAGCACTGAATGCTTAGCTTCAGGCACAGCACATGTATTTTAGCTGTAGCTACTGTACAAATGAAGGTATGTAGACATCAAAAGCTATTAATTATTTTATTTATATTTAACACATCAGTTTTGAAAATATACTTGTTACATTGTATGTATTATTAATAGCATAACTGACAATATATTTGCTAATAAGTTGAATATTTTGTGAAGGGTTGTATTTTTAAGTATAGGAAACTTTTCTTGTTTTATAGGTTTTGTATGATGGGAAACTGTCTAGTGCCATTGTGTTCATGTACAATCCAGTAGCGACGGATAGTCAATTGTGTTTACAGTCTGCTCCCAAGGGCAATGTTTCATACTTTGTACATACTCCCCATGCCCTTATGCTGCAGGTGAGATAGTTACAGTTCTTCTCAATCTCTGATTTTACCATGTTTTGTTAAAGAGATGTTTATTATTTTCTGTTAATAATAAATTTTTCCAGGATGTAAAAGCTGTTATTACGCATTCCATCCACAGTACATTGAATTCTATTGGTGGAATTCAGGTTTTATTTCCGCTTTTCTCCCAACTTGATATGCCTTATGATTCTGCCATTGGTACAACTGATGTGAAGAAAGATTCATCACTGTGGTAAGTAAGCGATTTCTTCAAGAATTTGTAGTCTTTCTAGAAAAGTGTATACCAAGGAGAATATTTTTTGAATCCTTTATGGTAAACTAGTGTTTTCCAGCTTCTCCATGTGTGGACCTTAGTGCTGCATTTTTTTTTGTAGCTATAAAGCATAAATGTCTATAATGTAGTATTTTTGTAACCGTTATTATACCTTAAATTCCACAATTCATTGTACTTATTGAGGTGTTAATCTTTGATGTAGTGGTTTTATTAACATTTTCCACATTTAATTTATTTTCATCAGTGGTTTAACAATAGGGTGGCAAGATGTGCAAAATGTCAAGGGCTCCCAACCGAAGAGAGTCACGTATGTAAAATTATTCATGTATTTAAACTATTTACATGCCATCATAAGTCCACTGGTTGGTATCTCCCTTCTGGTTGTTTTTATGCTCTCATTTTTCTTCGCTTTAAATTTCATCCCAACCAGTTCCCTCACATTTGCCTATGTACCTCTCTCCCAACTTCATATTCCATATTCCCCCTCATTACTGTGGCATCTACAAAAGGTATCTACATCATAACAGAGGTGAACAGAGATTCTGGTTTATCTGGATAGGTTGTGAAATAAATAAACAATTAAATGGAAAAGGGAATGAAAATTTAAATAAGGCTTTGGGAAAGGAGTAAAATTTAAAGGGATCGCTACATGTTACCTTAAGTTGATACCCAGTAATTGCTTTAAATTTTCCTTTCAAATGGCAAATTCACAGATGGTAGTATTATGTCATGTGAGGCCAATATTTCTTACTGCAGTTAATGCACATGAAAATTTTAAATGTGTGTATAATGTGTGAATCTTGTGTAGTGTACATACCTTTCTGTGAAAATTTCAGGTTAGAGTTTTTCAGCTTGGACAAATTTAAGTAACTGTTTACCCACCCAAAAAAATAAAATAAAAAAACTACATTTTCTGTGTGGCTTCATGCCATCAGTTTTACAGCTGCCTCTTATTCCAACAGAAATGAGTTCGCTTTATTTTTTGAAAGGGCCTTCTATGGAATGTGGGAGTTTCACTCAACATCTTTTCTGTGCATACACATTTTGTTGTTTTATCAGCTTCTGTTTCTATCTGGTACCTACATCATGAGATTCTCCAAGTTAATTGGTACTTTTGATAGAATTTGATGGTGATAAGAGAAGTTCTTGACTATCTCTGGAGAGAAGTAAGTATGAAGTGATATGAACAAAGAAATGAACCAAGTTGGTGAGAGGTTATTTCCTGGTTTACCTTCGCAACTGCATTTATACGCCGAGAATATAATGTAACCATAACATCTATAGTTACCTATAATTTGTCAGGCTATTATTATTATTATGTTTTTATCAACTTTTATATAAATTTATTTGAAATGGAGAATATGAATTTGTAACTCAATTTTTGCATTAATGTGTTGAGAGTAACTGTATGCAACTTTTGGTTGTACCTTTTTTTTCTGTTTCAGTTCAAAACTGCTTGGTTTCATTTGCGAGCTCGTTGAGAGTTCACAAACTGTTCAACAGCATATGATTCAGAATCGAGGGTTTCTGGTTATCAGCTACATGCTTCAGAGGTCGTCGAGAGACCATTTAACGTTAGAAGTCCTTAGTTCATTTCTTGGACTGACCAAGTATCTTGTAACTTGTTTGAGCTCCAACAGTGAACTACTATTGAAACAGGTAAGAATCTTCATTTCAGTATTATCTTATTTCACCAAAACTTCTCTTCCACAGCTTTTACATATAGATAGGTTACAGTAGGTAGCAAGTAAAATGAAATTCAGGACTATATATTTGACACTGTAATGTGCCCTTAAACTTGCTAGAAAAAAGTTAGAAAAATCAAATTTAGTTGCATGATTATATTCTTTTACTACAAGAGTCTAATTTGACGAAGCAGATTATTCACTGTAGTGTTATTGAAACTGTTTGTTAATTCTGAGGAAGATGGTCAAGCTGCTTCTGGTAATGCATGTAGGCACATCATCATGAATATTTCACAAAAACTTTCAAGTGTCATTAACATTAGTCTTCATTTGTAGATTCACTATAGAAAAGATGAAATTTTAGCAGCAGATTACTGCCACTAGTGATTCAAAACTATAAAATATGTGTGTAATATTTGTAATGGCTGTAACTTTAAACTTTAATTAAACATTGTGAAATTCGTATTTTCTGCACTTCATCAATGCACCCCTGGGATATGAAAGCTGGATTTGATTGGTCTGTAAGAGAGTGAATAAATTGTAGTAGTTGCTAGTTATTACACTCATTTGCTTAAATTGAAGTAATTAAAAGTAGATATTATTTGATAATAGTTAATTGATTATTTGATTGGATTAGAGATATAATGAATAAATTTGAACAACAACTTATCAATTGAGTACACTTTAGTTATTATTTCAGTGTTTTTTTAAGCTTCCGTTAGTACTGCTGAATGTAGAGTAGACGGCAGAACTCTGTGAAACAGAAGCATGCGTGTTTCAAGAATTGTGCCTCCCAGAAGCCATTTTACTGCAACTCCCCTCCCGGCCTCCCACGACTTTTCTTGCTAGTAATGGCTGCACCAGTGGACAGGCTCGCCGTCAATTGAAATGCAGTTATTTTGTTTCTCGTTCCTGACGTGGCAGCTGCTGGACCACGTGCTCTTTAACCCCGCACTGTGGATATACACGCCGGCTCCGGTTCAGACGCGGCTCTACTCGTACCTGGCGACGGAGTTCCTCGCCGACACCCAGATCTACTCCAACGTGCGTCGAGTCTCCACTGTGCTTCAGACTGTTCACACGCTCAAGTACTACTACTGGGTGACAAACCCCAGAGCGAAGAGTGGCATCACACCCAAGGGACTAGGTGGGTATTGTCTTTCTTCTGTCACCGGGCAAAAATCTTCAAAATTGCTATAATACTACAACTTTGTCAAGAGATCTTGATAAATTGACACAAAACTAATTTGAGATTGTAACTTCAGAAGTTAATGCATTTTCATTCAACATTCTTTAATTCTAGAAGAATAAACATGTATAATTTTATTTTTAATTATGTGGAAAGGATAGATAAATTACACCCAACACTCACCAAAGTTGAAGGAAGGAGCGCTGAAGCAACACAAAATAATACAAAAATACACAGTTTTTTGGCTGAAAGAAACAACTTGCTGAGCTCACACAAGCCTTGCAGTTAACACAGCCACACATACAGAATGAAAGTGACCATCCGAGGTGTTGTTGGGGAGCACTGATAATATAATCACAAGTCTTAATCACAAGAAGATTAAGAGGGGAAATAATAATAATAATGATAAAAATAATAGAAAATTTTGTTAAAAGGTCTGGCCAGTGATTGGTGTAACAGGGTGAGGAGGGAAGGTATTATCTGAAATTAAGGCCTGGGGGATGTCTAATCTGCAGGATGTGGTGATATGCCAATTACCTCTTGTGGAGTTTGGATTGAGAGGTGATATCTGGAAGTACTCTAATGGCTCTAACTGTGAAGCAGTTATTGAGGTTGCGAGTGTTGTGAGTACTGGCATGGTGAGCAACATACAGGTCTATGTTTTGGGAGTAAACTGTTTGTCTGTGACCATTCGTTCTGATGGATAATGAGTTCAAGGTATGGCCGATGAAAGAAATTTGGCTGTGGAAGCAGGTGAGCACCACAACCAATCTCATATACCAGCTCACCTGCCTCCAATGCAAAAATTCCTACATTGGCCTGACCTCAAACTCACTATCCATCAGATTGAATGGTCACAGACAAACAGTTTACTCCCAAGACCTGTCGGTTTGCTCACCATGCCAGTACTCACAACACCTGCAACCTCTATAACTGCTTCACAGTCAGAGCCTTTAGAGTACTTCCAGATACCACCTCCCGATCTGAACTAGTGGTGGAAATTGGCATATCAACACATCATTCATACTAGACATTCCCTAGGCCCTGATTTCAGATAATACCTCCCATCCTCACCCTGTTACATCTATCACTGACCAGTACAATAGATTCATAAATATTTATAGACCTTATTACAAAATTTTTGATTTTTTTATCAATATTATTATTATTTACCCTCTTACTCTTTCTTGTGATTATATTATTGTTGTTCCATCCACCACCACCTCTGATGGTCAGTTTCATTCTGTGTGTGGCTGCATTGACTGCAAGGCTTATGCGAGTTCAGCCACTTGTTTCTTTCAACTTGATAAAGGGTTACCCCCAAAATATTGTGTTTTGAAAATAAGATAGGATAGGGAAAATAAAGTCACCCGTCACTTACCACAGATGAAGGCAGGAGGGCGAGACACGTAAAAACACAAAAATAAATGAATTGCACAATATTTCGACTTAGTCATGTGGGAGACGAGACATATGGCTGGGGAAAGATGTGGTCACATCCCAACCCACCATGTGGTGGGTTGGGATGTGACCACATCTTTCCCCTGCCATATGTCTCGCCTCCCACATGACTAAGACTAAAGTCGAAATATTGTGCAATTCGTTTGTTTTGTGTTTTTACGTGTCTCGCCCTCCTGCCTTCATCTGTGATAAGTGACGGATAACTGTTTATTTTCCCTATCCTATCTTATTTTGAGAATTAATATATATATATCATTTTATAATATTAATAATGTAACTATTGAAAAAGGAAGTGGCTTCTAGGCGATATAAATAATAAAGGAAAGATAAATTAACCCATCACATACCAAAGTTGATGGTTGCGATGAGAGGAAACACGTAAGGCAGACACACAATATAATATTTCAGTATCAATCTTCTTCAATGAGCCATTTGGTTCCAGACATGTGTGCATACAGAATGTCACCCAATTACTCCTGAGGTGACATTCTGTGTTCTGGCTCATTTCTCTACTACATGAAGAAGATTAACACCGAAATATTGTATTTGCATGTCTGCCTTATGTTTTTATCCAGTGGCGTAACTAGGTCAACAAGGTCACCGGTGCAAAAAATTTACTTTGGGCCCTCAGGCCAGATGGACGACCTTTTTTATTTGCTATGTGTTGCTGGTAGGGGCCCCCTGAACTGAGGCTGGGGGCCCTTGAGTTGTGATTTGTGCTTGGGGGCCCCCTGAGCTGTGGTTGGGGTCCCCCTGAGCAGTGAGGGCCTCTTAGTGAGAGGGCTCCCTGTTTCTCAGGGGTCCCCTTAGACGCCAGTTTGCCGTGGAGGCCCACGGTCCCTCTGAACTGCACTTGGGGGCCCCCAGATGTGCGCTTGGGGGTCCGCTGCGGTATGCTTGGGAGCTCCCTGAGCGTAGGGGCCCCGGTGCACTGCACCGCCTAGCCCCATAGTAGCTATGCCCCTGGTTTTATCTCTTTGCAGGTTTCAAATTTGGTATGTGATGGGTTAATTTCCCTTTCCTTTATTTTTTATAATATTAATGTGGAAGACTGTTTCCATTAAGCTACACCTTTTAACTTAATTTTCTTTTCTTCCTAAAGAGTTTTGCAATGCTGTATATTTACTTCCTTCTGTACTTACTTGACATTATTTGTTTTTGAGATTTGTCTCTGCAGATGAGTTTTCCCCCATTAATCTTTCACCTGCTATATTACGGTATACCATCTTACTTGGTGTTGTTAAAACTGTATCAGTTTGTAGAATATTTTCATGCACATGTACCAGAAATTGAAAATATTTTCAAGAAATTCAGCTGTCAAAATTTGTTTTTCAGATGGACCCAGACCACCTCAAAAAGATATATTAGCCATAAGAGCCTACATTCTTCTGTTCCTTAAACAACTCATTATGATAGGAAATGGTGTTAAAGATGATGAACTTCAGAGTATACTAAATTATCTTACAACTATGCATGAAGTAAGTAATATTTAGTATCTGTGTATCAGCATTAATTGCAGTATTCCTATGTTGTTGTTTTTTATTTAAGTTTATTCCAATAATGGAATGAGAAATGTTGCCACTGTCAGTTTAAATTTGAACAATCATATAGAAAGTTAACATAGATCTTACCAAAGGAGAAAGAAGTAGTGTTTCAAGGACCAAATATAATAAATCAACAGTTAAAAAATGTTTCAGATGATCTATTAGTCTCATGTGAGAAAACATGAAGCATACACAAGTTTAATGAGGACAATTATAATTCAGGTACCATGTGGAATACGTATGAACAATTGCAGTGTAACCATTGTGCATATATTCAGATTACCTAGAGAAATGATGAATAATTTACCGAAAACTTTGAAAGAATTTAAAGATAAAATTTGTAGAGGACAAATGTAGGTGGGTGCAGGATAGGGGGAAGATGGGTGTGTAGGGAAATTGCCACCGGAGCCTGTGCTCCATTGCAATTAAATTAAATTAACACAGTAGCCTTTGTCTCAGGAACTAGCATCAGACATGCCTTGTGTATGTTTTTTTTATAATTTTGCAAAATAGTCTGTGATTAACCGAAATATTTTTTTTTCATTCAACTTTAATGAGTGGTGGATATATTTTTTTAGAAATTATTTTGTTTTTATTGAAATTCTGGGCAAACATTATTCCAAGGCCTTACTACATATAAAAATAACACTTATACACATCATCACAGTTGAAGTCTTTGCATTTTTACTTGTTTCATTGTTGTTGAAGATTGAATTTATCTAGCTTTCTCTTATTCATTTATTTTTAAGACAGGGATCATTTGATTAAATAATTCCTTCGATGAAAGTTGTTCAGTTGGACTCAAGGTAGAAAAAACATAATCGAGAGTAATATTATTTAGAGTCATAAAAGGAAATTATTGTTTTTTGTGGTTAGTGGCTTGAGAGTTTAGAATACTATATCTATGCACATTCATTGGGGGGGGGGGGGGATTTTTAAGCTTTGGGTCACAAGCCTTATTTTGGTGAAAGAGTAGAAATTAATATGCCTAACTGAGCCAAGTGTCTAACTGCCAACATTGGAGATAGGTGTTCAGAAGGACAGGAGTTTGTACTGTTTTTAAATAATATTTTTGTGTTCCCTGGTGTCATCAGTCTCTCAATTAGTTTGATTCAATAATCCTTCATCTCACATCCTCTATTATATACTCAATATACTTTTGTCCTTAGCATTCCTCTACATTTCCCGCCACTAACAAATTAATCAATCATGTCATAAAATGTGATCACCAACTTGTCTCTTCTTCCTGCAATATTCTTCCACAAACTTTATTCCTTGATAGTTATTTCTAAAATGCAATCATTTCATACTTTATCTGTCTATTTATTTTCAATAAGGCTCCTTTCACTACTGTTATTTACTTTTAACATTGTTCTTTCTTCGGCCATCAGTTGCAGTTTTATTTCTTAAGTAACAAAATTCACCTGCTTCTCAAATTAAACCTGACCCTATTTTTAATCTGCTGTAAGTGTTATCATATTGATGGCCTTTGTCTTGATTTGATTTGTAAGTAGTCTTGTCCAATAGGACAATGTTAACAGCAAATCAGAACATAGTGATTGTTTTTCCTTGAACCCTCGTGCAACATTAAGATTTTTATTTGATTTGATTAATTGTTTGAATATTAGTGGGGATGGACTACATTTGTTTTTCTCACACCATTTTTAACTAATGTTTTTCTCTCACGATTTTCTACTTTCGTTTTAGCTACCTGCTCCTTATATAGATTACAAATTAAGCTTCTGGCTCAAAATTTTATAAATAACTACTTTAAAAATTTGATCATCATGACCAATCTAACATTGTCAAAAGCTTCCTCATAGACAAGTAACACCAGAAAATTTATTCTTGTTCTCCTTGATTCATCCTTCCAGTATTAATCTTAAAGCCTGACTTGTTTCTCTGACTCCCCAATTTTTACCAAACTGAAACTAATCTCATATAAAATCTCTTCCTATACTTCATTATATTACTATAGTCAGTAATTTTGAAGAATGTGATGTAAGACCTATTGTGTGCTGACTTTAACATTTGTATTTTATGCTTTCTTTAAAATCCATTGGCATCCTTTTTAAAAGTTTTTTTTTTATAAATTTGAATAATCTTTGCATTCCTTCTCCTCCAAGAGATTTTACCAGTTTCACATGAATCTTTTCAATTCCAAAGTCATGATATGATCTAGCTGATTATTATCTTTATTCCCTGGATGATTTCAGGTGTGTATTCTGTTTAAATGAATATTAAACTGCAAGTTTTCTATGATCAGTATATATTTTTCAAGAATTGTAATAGCATCCGTGTTCATTCCTTTTTTCCTAGACAAAAAATCCCTTTGATACTCCCTTCTGTTTCTCCTCCTACTAATGCATTCCAGTCTTCCACAAGTATTAGACTTTTCCTTTGTTCACCTATTAATTTCAACATACTTTTTCTTTATTCTGTAAATGACCTCTTCTAACATTTGCATATACTGTTGTTTGTTGCAAGCTTAGATTCTTACAATATTTTTTCTGTTCCATTCTGTCTGAGATTATACAAAGTTAAATATAATTAAACTAAGGAAAAAGGAAACTGCTTTAGGCAATATAATTGCAAGGAAAGGGAAAATGACTCATCCCTCACCAGAGTTGAAGGCAGCGACGAGAAAAGAACGTATATCACGAAAACACAAATAAACTCAATATTTCAGTTATTAAACCTTATTCATGATGGAGAAAATGATTCATGAGGCTCGGGAGGTGTTCACATGCCGAGGTTGCTGTGCACACCTCCCGAGCCTCATGACTCGTTTTCTCCATCATGAATAAGGTTTAATAACCGAAATATTGAGTTTATTTGTGTGTTCATGTTCTTCTCTCGTCGCTGCCTTCAACTTTGGTGAGGGATGAGTCATTTTCCCTTTCCTTGCAATTACAAAGTTAAATATGTGCTACAAAATAACACCAAACAGCAGTAACATTACTTGAATTCCTCTCGCAAATTTTTAGATTCTTTTTTTTTTTATGCTCACAAATTTCCTTCTTTTTGATATTCTGTGTAGTTGCTGCAGAACAACTAAAGTACATTCAGTATTTTCAATATGATTTAAACAGCTAATAATAATAATAAATTATAATATATGATGTTTAATACACTGGTTGACTCGTCCCTTTTTGTAGGATGAGAATTTACATGATGTACTGCAGATGCTTATATCTTTGATATCGGAACATCCAGCATCAATGGTGCCAGCATTTGATGTAAAACAGGGAGTACGCACAATTTTTAAGTTACTTGCTGCTGAAAGTCAACTGATTAGACTTCAGGCCCTCAAACTCTTGGGATTCTTTCTTAGTCGCAGTACTCACAAGTAAGTATTTTAGTACTTGATGATGAAATTTACTATTATTTTCAAGTTCTAGTATTAATTTAATACCGGGTGTCCACAAATGAATATCGGGGTTTTAATGCTTTATAAGATTTATTACATTATCCTTACAGTTATAAATGATATGTCAAATGAAAGAGCAACTCGAACAGTTTGATATAAAAGCTTACAAGTGTTCTATGTGGGCACCATTTGTCACACGGCACACATCAAGTCTGTAGCCGAGTTCTTCCCAAATTTGAGCAGTGTGTCTTCAGTAACTGTTGCAACAGCTGCTTCAATCCTCTGTCGTAATTCAACGAGGTCGGCTGGTAACGGAGGCACATACAAACGATCCTTGATGCGGAACGCACGCTGCACAGTAACTACAGATTCAGTCTTTGCAAACTGAAAATCACAAAACGCTTTCTCTTCACTAGTCGCCATCTTTGCTACTACCGCATTCTAGCGGATCGCAGCGGAAACATTTCACGCACATGCGCACTAGTGCCAACGAACAAAACTGTTTGAGTTGCTCTTTCATTTGACATATCATTTATAACTGTAAGGATAATGTAATAAATCTTATAAAGCATTAAAACCCCAATATTCATTTGTGGACACCCGGTAGTTGACTGATGCCCTAAAATCTTTATTCTATTGTTTTTGTATTTTATAGGCATGCTTCATCATTTTTGATAAGTGGTGGCAAGTGTTTTCTCCTGTGCTAAATTTCATTTCATTTACATAAAGAGTGAATAATCTCACTACCAGAGAGCTGTAACACCTCTGTGATTGTATCCAGTGATGCTGGTATTCCCTAGAAATTTGATGTTATTTGATTAACATAAAGATTTTGTAATGCATGAAATTAAGTGAAATAGAAAAACAGTTACCCAACAGATCCCAGAGTACATACCAAAAATAAATATTATTCATAATTAGTTGGATTTAACAATATACTCACTAACTTTTGGAGTGTGTTTCAAATTTACTTATGAAGCGGAAACTTAGGAATTTTTGGAGAAGTGGAAATATATACAAATATATATATATATATGTTTGGGATCAACTGTTCACTGTGCTTAGTGTTGCTGTATTGTTATTTCTTGAGTATTACCAATATTTCTAGTTCCCTGGAAATGTAAACTAGAGCTTTTAAAACTTTGCTACTGTTTGAGTAATAGTCCATTCATCATAAACCCCCAACTCATTAAAGTGGTTTTATGGAATTCATTTGTTTTCAGAAGGAAATATGATGTTATGAGTCCACATAATCTGTATACATTACTAGCTGAAAGACTGCTTTTGAATGAAGAAACACTTACACTGCCAACATACAATGTGCTATATGAGGTAAATAGTTCCTTTAGTCTTGAGTATAAGTGAATTGTCAAAAGGTTACCTTAGTATTTTGTACTACTTTAAGTCATCTTTCTTTTTTTTCCACAGATAATGACTGAACACATCAGCCAGCAGATACTGTACACTAGACACCCTGAACCTGAATCGCATTTCAGACTAGAAAATCCAAGTATGTTCTTTTCATTATAAACTTTATATGAAGTACTAAAACTTAATTAATTATCATGTATCATTACTTATCCATTATGTTGACATTATTTAAATCAGTTAGCAAATTAAGATTTAATGTATAAACAGATCTAACGAACAGTAAATAAGGACTATTTAAATATAAATTTCAGTGATACTAAAAGTTGTGGCCACACTTGTACGACAGTCTAAGCAAACAGAACAACTGCTGGATGTGAAGAAGCTATTTCTGTCGGACATGACTCTCCTGTGCAATAACAACAGAGAAAACAGGAGGACAGTTCTTCAGATGTCTGTTTGGCAGGTAAAAACTATGTCTGTTGAATTGTTTACTCTTAATTTTTAGCTTTTGTGTGTATCGCCATGCACATTCAAGGATTTTTCAAATTATATTCTGGTGTCGAAGTTCATTGGAGAATAACTGTTTTTTTTTTTAAATAATATAAATATTCAAGCAAGATCTTTTTGGGTTTGAAACATGCATTACAAATTTTTATATTTTTAATTTATTAAAATTTTTACTTTATTAAAATTAGTATTTCAGTGTTTATTACTGTAATTTCGTTTCTCTCCTATTACTATAATTTTGTTTCACTTTAATGTAATATCAAATAAAAGTATTTGGTTTAGATAACTGAATAGTGTCCCTGCAGTTTTGTAAATGTTTTTGTAAAGGTAGGCCATTGATACAGGTGTAGTATAATAGTATTGTGGAGAGATTAGCTAATTAATGGGTCACAAAAAAGTGTTGCTCATCCTAGTAAGTTTATATGATACAGCCTTATAATTTGTCCAACACGGCTCAGCTACCTTGAGATGGCTATATAACTTTTACACAGTATGATTCCTCTCCTTGCGATTTGTGTGGAGAGAGAGATTGCGACCTATAACATTAAATATGTCATCTCAAAATTATCTTGTAACAACTATCTTACTTTTTTTATTTATTATTTATTTATTCGTTGAGGCCAACTAGGACCACGTTAAGCCTTTGTGCATTTGGCAGCGAGTTTCTTCTTCTTTTGGTCCCAGAACTCCTTCATTCGTTTTGAATGCGCCTGTTTGCGCTCCTCTGTCCAGAGTGTACCGCGTCTTCCATTGGATTGTTCGTCTCGGCTTGTCCCACTTGTCATTAACTTCTTCCGAAACATATCTCTGTTTAAAGCATCTTCTGGTTCTAGCCCCATCAAATGGAGATCTTCTTTAATATTTACGAACCAGGGCATTACAGTTTTGGGTCTGGAATCAAATAAGTTAAAGATTTTTTTTTGTTAGTCTGTTCTCCTCCATCCGTTTGAGGTGGCCATAGAATCGAGCCCGTCTTTTGCGGATTGTTTCAGTGATTTTCTCAATTTTGCTGTAGACTTCTTTGTTGGATTTCTTTTGAAGGACGCCATTCTTAAAGTTGGAACCCAGAATTCCTCTAATAATTTTTCACTCTTTTTTCTCCAGTTCTCCCAGAAGTCCTTTATCGGCATTCAGGAACAAGGTTTCAGCTGCATACAAAACTACTGGTTTCAAAACTATTTCATAATGACGTATTTTAGTATTTTGTGAAAGACATTTTTTATTATAGACCTCTCGTGAAGTTTGATAGGCTATTTCTAGTTTGCGAATCCTTTCCCGAATAGCTTCTTTGTCCAAACCATTTTTCATAATGATCTCACCAAGGTACTTAAATTTTTCCACTTGATTAATGTCCCCGTATTTGGTTTGAAGTTTTGGTGGAGCATCCTTGATGTTAGTCATTAATTTTGTTTTCTCAAAAGATATCTGTAAACCGGTTTGATCAGCAATTTCCTTCAGCAAATCAATTTGGATCCTAGCAGTTTCTAAGTCATCTGATACGATAGTGATGTCATCGGCAAAAGCCAGAGTGTCTATTGTGATCCCTTTAGATTTAGTTCCTATTCTTGATGGGCTGCAGTCAATTTCCTTTAATTTTGCTCGCCAGGTCCGAATGATCTTTTCGAGAACACAGTTAAAAAGTAGTGGAGACAGACCGTCACCTTGCCTGACTCCAGTTGTGACTTCAAAAGGATCTGACAGACATCCTAAAAACTTAACTTTTGATTTTGTGTTTGTCAGTGTGGATCTAATTATTGCCAATAATTTTAGGTCAACTCCAAATTCATTAAGGATGTTCAAAAGCACTTCCCGATCTATCGAGTCATAAGCTTTCGTAAAGTCCACAAAAACTGACACATATTGCTTTGATCTGAGCGTGTAGTCTTGAGGTTGTGGATCTGTTCCGCTGTTGAACGATTTTTTCTGAAGCCTCCTTGGTATTCACCTATTTGGTGCCCAACTTGGGATTCTAATCTCTCCAGGATGGCAAGTGAGAGAATTTTATATGTTACCAGTAGCAAGGAAATTCCTCTGTAGTTGTCAACAATCTTCCTACTGCCTTTTTTGTGCAACGGGTGGATTAAAGCAGTTTTCCAATCTTCGGGTACAATTTCCTCATCCCAAATTTCTTCTATTTGCTTTTGCAAGATTTCTATTGATTCTTCGGGGGCATATTTCCATAGTTCTGCAGTTATGAAGTCTTCTCCAGGTGCCTTATTGTTTTTAAGTCTAGCGATGTGGCGCTTGATTTCATTTTTGTCGGGTGGTAAGGATACCGGGTATCTGAATAAGGGTTCCTCTGTCTTAATAGGATTTACGGGCTTATCACAGTTAAGTAGACTTTCGAAATAGTCAGAAAGGATCCTACAGTTTTCTTCATTTGATGTGGCCAGTGTGCCATCTTTCCTTTGAAAGCACAGCGACGGCGGTTTGTATCCTGCGATTTTTCTTTTGAATGTTTTGTAGTACTCTCTAATTTCGTTTTTCTTAAAATTCTGTTCTATGTTTACAATAAGAGATTTTTCATAACTACGTTTCTCGGCTCGGATCACTCTAGCTGCTTGGGCCCGTTGGGTTTTGTAGGTTTCCCAGTCGGTTTCTGATTTAGTTGAGTAGTATTTTTTCCATGATTGTAGTCTTTGTTTGAGTACAGATTCACAGTTGTCATTCCACCAGGCGTGTTTTTTCTTTCTTTTTATTTCTGTGAGTTCCTTTGCTGTCTCAATCAGGTGACTTTTTGTGTTGTTAAAGTTGCAATCAATGGGTCTGGCCTTCTCCTGAAACTCCTTGATTTTTTGCTTGAGTTTATCATTGTCGAAACGTATGATCTGTTTGGGTGTTTTCTTATTGTTTGCAGGAATGGGTTTGAACTTGATTGTTGACATATAATGATCTGAGTCTACATTTATGCTCTTTTTTACTTTAACGTTCATAATCTCAGGGCTATTTTTCCTGGAGATAGCAACGTGATCTATTTGGAACTCTCCAATGGCTTGGACTGGAGATCGCCATGTTGTTTGCTTCCTTGGCAAATGACGAAAGTGTGTCAACATGACCTGCAGGCTATGATTTTCGCAGAGGGAGACTAATCTCTTACCATTTTGATTGGTTTTTTTGTGAGCGGGATAATATCCAATAATTTTCCGGTATTTCTTTTCTCGCCCAAGTTGTGCGTTGAAATCCCCCAAAAGAATTTTTACATGGTGCTTGGAAATCTTGGCTAGCTTTTCATCTAGTAGATCCCAAAAATTTTCCACTTCATCTGGATCTGATCTGTTTTTATCATTTGTGGGGGCATGTGCATTTATAAGTGTGTAGGTTTTGTTGGTGCACTTGATTGTTAATATAGATAGCCGATCATTTACTGGTTCAAAATTTTCAACTGATTCCAGGATTGTAGTTTTCACAGCAAAAGCTGTTCCAAGCATCAGAGACCCATTGAGAATCCTTTTCTGTGCTCGACTCTTGAAGAAACGATAACCTTCAGAATCGAAAATATCTTCATTTGGGTACCGTGTTTCTTGCAGTGCTATTAAAGATATCTAGTTTTCATGGAGGGCTCTAGTTAGGGTTTTCATCTTACCAGTTTTGGTGAGTGAATTTATATTGAATGTTGCTAGAAATGTTTTGGATTTGGTTCTGAGTTTGCGACTGTTAGGGACATTCCAAGACGCTCCGACTCGTCTTTTGCATGATGTCGAGTCTCTCCCAGAATCCGAATGAGACTCTTGCGCCGCACCTTTCACGACGAGGGATTTATCCGAAGATTTACCCCCTGGGGTAATATTCTTTAGAAGTTTTGCCATCATGCATGTTTGGCTTAAAAAATTTTTTATGTCTGTACATCTGTGTTACAACTAGGGTTGTTAGCCCTAGAGGTTGCCTCATGGTGTTCTCTGGCTTCTTTTACTTTCCTCCTCTTACTTTTTTTATATATAAAGTTTGTAGCATTATGTACATTCTGCATGAAACATGGAATCATTAAGGATTCACTCATTTTTCCATATTCTAACTCTGCAACCAAAACATAAAATTTCAAAAAAAAAAAAAAAAAAAATATATATATATATATATATATATATATATATATATATATATATCATTGGAAGAGGAGATGAATAATAATAGGTGCTATGTGGGTGGGATGAAGAAAATATTATCTTCAGATAATCTTCTTTGGTATCGTCTGAAAACTGGCAGCCAGGCTAATCTCAAAATTTTGGACTTTCCTTTTTATTCCAAACTACTATTGCTATGTGTCCTTTTTGTGGTTACCTTGGTCAACTACTGGTGAAGGGCCATAAAACTGAAACTCGCAATGCTTATGGTGTGTACTTGTCTGTCTGTATTTTGGGTGCCATTCTGCTGTCAACTGTGATAAGCAGTAGTTATTCTCCTCTCCTAATGTTTGATTAATTTGCTACTAAGCACCTACTGTTAGCTAATATTATTTGAATAAGCAAGAAAAGATAGGGAAAATAAACATGTCATTCACCACAGATGCAGGACACCACATGCTCAATGTGTCCTGCCATGTTGAGCTTGTTATCAAATGTTTTGCAAATGTTTTACCTTCAACAAGAAATTCCTCCTGCATCTCTTAACTATAGAAAAAAATCTTTATTTTTGTATCTGTGTAAGAAGCAGATTCTTTTAGGCATTCATCTTTGTTCCATTTTGATTTACCCATAGCAATATTATCCAGTTCCCTTTGAAGCTGTACCCCATTCTATCTCATTTTTGTCGTACTATGCAACATTATATTAGTTCAAAACAAAATAACTTCTGAGTGTAAACTAACAACAGAATCGATCATTAGAATAATGAACAGCAGTGTTCCCAATTCTATGGCCCTCTTGTTTTTACTTCCACCTTTTTTGATACTGTATTCCCGGCTCTTACTCTTTTCTTCCAAACTCTCATGAATTCCTCTCCTCAACAAGTCACTTCCAAATTTACTCCAACGGTTTTAACTGTATTCACCATTATTCTGTAGTTGATGCTTTTAAGTGTGCTAAACAATAAAACTGAAGTGTTTTGTTTGAGTTATCTATCACTGATGTGGTTTGATATCATCTTCCCTATCAATTTATCTGCCACTGAGATCAAACTAACCCTTTGTGTCTCTCTTCCTTTATGAAATGGTACTCCTATGACACATTTCCAATCCTTTGGGATTTAGTAATTCTCATTCTAAATAATATTTTTAGGTTGTGTGTAGTGGCATATGCACCTACTCTTGAAACATCTGTAATCATATTAATCATGCAAACCCCTTCACATTTTTTTAACTATATACTTCTCCCTGTCATAGGAAACTATTTCTAATTTCCTGGTATTCCTATTCATACTTGTGTGGAAAATCTTCCGCTCTGATATTTCCCATCCAATTCCTTTATGGCAATTCCTTCTGGTCTTGTCAAAACAGATGCTTAATATTTCTGCCTTTTTCGTATCCTCTGTCAGTTAATCATAACTGGTTGAATACTTTATTTTCTCTTCAATTTGTTGACATAGTCATATAAATTTATATTTGCATTATTGTGTCTATCCTCTGCAGTCATAACTTTCATTAATAAATCTTTGGCTTCCATCTTCACTGCTCCTCTTTCCTTGCTCAGTTGTTCTGTATTGTCTTAATTTTTTATTACTGTATTGTTGTATTCTTTTCAGTTCATATATCTTCATCACCTCCAGAGTAATGTACATAGTATCAATGCTTTTCTTTATGTTTTGTTTTGGTAGTAGCATTTTACACTCATTCCTATTATCTCTTTGTTCTACTTCTACTTTCTCCGTATTGGTGCCTTTCTGCTATGCAGTGAATCTTTCACAGAAATATTCCGAAAATCATCTCTTTTTATAATTGCATCTATATCAACCTTCATTTTTGGTCACTGTTTCACCAAACCCTCTTTTATTGATTCCAATTGCTTCATGATGGTTTATTTCTTCTGTAACCTGGAGTTCCACATGATGATCACCAAGCTTTATTGAGAAGGTGTGAACCATGTTTTTCCTCAGTGTGCCTTTCCCCAATAACTGTATAAAGCCTCCTTTTCCAACTAATTCCTCCTCCTGTGTTATTAATCATATTTCTTTTCTCTGTCTATACTTCCTACTTTTGTGTCTGAACTATTAATAATTATTTAGTTCTTCTCAATACTTATCTTGCTCATTCATTATTCCATTACAGTATACAGGCAAGGCCCCTACTGTTTCTTTCATATTCTACCAGAATTTATCCTAAGTGACTCAAGACTATCATCTTTGAATGCCAATGAACCTTGGTAGTGCTTGTTAAGTGATATGAATATCAGTGGCAGATCTAGGAATTTTCCAAGCTTGGGCAAAACTGTGAGAGTGCCACCCCTTCGAACATTAATTTGCCATCTCCATTGTTGTGCTAACTAGAGTGTCCACCACCCCAATTGTTGCCACCCCATTGTCACTACAGGGAGGGGGGGACAGTAGTGGAGCACTAAAAAAAAGCAGGCACCACAACATAAATTTCCACCCTTCAGACACGATTTTGCCCCCCAGGGCCAGCACCCCAGGTTGTCTCCACCCCCCACCCCCTCCACACACACACACACACACACACACACACACACACACACACACACACACACACACACACAGAGAGAGAGAGAGAGATCTTGCTCTGATGAATATCCCTGCACCAACACTTTTATTCCTCAGGGAAACTTCACTTGCCAGCATCCCTTCCTTCAACTATTCCTGTAACACATTAGATCCTACCAAATGATTCTTATGATTAGGCCCCAAAGCATACACATCTTCTTCCTGACATATTTCTCACCTCTGACATGATTAAGGTTGCAAACCGAAATATTATATAGTATTTATTTTGTGTGTGTGTGTTTTCTCATGTTTGTCTGACCCTCCTGCCTACATCTGTGGCAAGTGATCAATTATTTTTTCCCCATCCTTTCTTATTTTCAGTGCTTAATGGCAGTTGCATTATCACCATTACCAAAAATATATACTAATTACCGGTAATGTAATTTATAAGCAGTAAACTATGAATATAATAACAGAACCAGAAATAAGTTTTTGGAAATGATTTGACATTAATGCAGGGAGTTATAAGATATGTGGGTACATATGATTTGGAAAGTTTGCTTGCCTACATAAGGTGTCCTCTAAGAAATATTTTATAGGGTAACTGTTTGGCAATTTCTCTTACTTCTTCAATTTTAACAGACACACATATATTGTATTACAAAGGGAATTAAATGATTGGGCTTTTCAACAGTATTTAGCTGTACAAACAAATAAGTCATCTCTGTACTTTTAATTAAAATAATATGTGCTTGAAACTAATGATTTTATTTTATTTTGCAATCCAGCGATTTTTTCAGAGTGATAAACAAAATTCAACAAATTTAATAGATAGGTTGTGAAATCTTTTTCATAATTATCATACTATCTTGATTGTAAATATTTTCACGGTACGTTTGTATTTTATTACAGGTTTTTTTATAACAACACTTTGTAATAATATTTTTGATTGTTTATATAGGAATGGCTGATTGCAATGGCATATATTCATCCTAAAAACACGGAGGAGCAGAAAATTTCAGATATGGTTTACTCACTGTTTCGAATGTTACTGCATCATGCAATAAAACACGAGTATGGAGGTTGGAGAGTATGGGTAGATACTCTTGCAATTGTTCATTCAAAAGTAAGCTATCAGTGTTTAATATTCATTGTATATTTTTTAATTTAACTTGTTATAAATACAATTGCAAATGCATTTTAATTACATATCTAACCAAATTTATATCAGTACTGGCTGGTTTCCTTAACAGTGAATAACTTTGTTCTGTGATTTCAGATCCTATCTTATTATTATTAACTTTCAAAATAAATGACAAAGAAATGAGAAAAGGCCCTTCACTCACCAAAGTTGAAGGCTGTGGTGAGTGAAAAACATATATGACGAACAAAAACCTATAAAATATTTTGGTTTTACACCCCATTCACGTGATAGGGAACGAGTCATGGGAGGTGTGTACATGCTCCACATGACTCATTCCTTAGTACATGAACAAGTTGTATAGCCGAGATATTGTATATGTTTTTGTTCGTCACAGCTTTCAACTTTGATGAGTCATTTTCCCTTTCCTTTGTAGTTTATACTGCCAAAAGCCATTTGCCTTTGTGTTTTTAAAAACATTTCTTTTTTAGGTCTCATATGAAGAATTTAAACTACAATTCGCTCAAATGTACGAACATTACGAGCGTCAAAGGTCGGACAATATTACCGACCCGGCAGTGCGTCAACAGCGACCCATCAGTACGATATCTGGATGGGATCAGCAACATACTGTTATAAATGGTTATCACCATGGGCACCACTCTACTGGGTGGCAACCACCCGCAGTCAACAAAGATGTACCACCCGTTTGCAGTTGTGGCCTTGGCTCCCCCGAGCATGATGATCCTGCAAAATGTGGTAGTGAAGATGACAAACAACACAGTGACGGATTGTCGATCGGTTCCAGCACGTGTAACCTTTACAGTGACGTTTGTAAAGCTGAGTCTTCCTCCCTTATTATAGATGACACTCATAACTCTGATACTGACAGGCACAAATTTGAGGTAGGTGACTGTGTTGAAGGAACATCACCCCTACCACATATACCACCAGGTCCTCCTTCACTTCCAACTGAAACTGGTGAAGGCAGCCTCGAGGAACCTCCTCTTACTTCACCAACGGAATGTGTCAGTGGTGATCTCGATCACTACAGAGGTGATGAGGAGACTTCAATCGAAGGTGTTAGTGGAAGTTGTGAGGACAGTGGTGTTGCCGAAGGGTCGTTCAGTGACGGTGTAACAAAAGATACATCAGAAATGTGCGAGACTATTCACGATGAGAATGAAAGAGTTTTTATTTCTGAGAGCAAAGAGGAAAGTACTGATAGCAGCGTTACAGAACACGTAGGAACTGCGGTAGATACAGTGGAATGTGCCGGTAAAGACGCTGTTCAGAAACCTGACCGCAGTAATTCTACCAATCCATTTGACTTAGATTCCTCCCATTTAAGTTCCTTGGAAGCTGACACTAGTTTTGATGAATTGGTGGAAGCTAAAGGTGAGTTTCTTAGGAAACAAACTGATGTGTTAGAATTTGTCAGCAGGGAAGTTACCGTTCAGGTAGAGAGGGAAGTGGGTGACAGCGATACTTCAGAAGCATATCTAACTCCAACTGACACAACAGAGTTAGCAGCAGAGAAAAAGGAAGCTGAACACGAGGATGTGGAACAAGATCGGCTTCCAACTGCAACAGAAATGAGTGTCGTTTCTGAGTCTGAGGCCTCTCCTGAACAAAGTACTGGAGTGGACGAAAGTGTTTTAGTGATTGTGGAAAAAAGTGCTGTGATTAGTGCAACAGATAGTGAGAAGGAGGAATACAGTAACGCCGGTGTCCCCAGTGCTGCATTGAATCACGGCGGGGTCGAGGAATCTGCCGTTAGTTCTACTCAGGAATTAGTTGATAGTAGTAACACAGACACACAGCTGTGTTCTAGTGCCGAAAATGATGTAAGTGCAATAAATACAAATGAAAGGACAGATTTGCCAAAATCTGTTGTTACTGACAGCGTGGTAACAGACATTGTTTACCACGAAGAAGAGAGTGAAAGGATTGGAGAAAGTTTACCCAGCAGCTCGAGTAAAAGTGTTGAAACATTATCTCATAGTTGTTCTCAAGTGCCAATTAATAAAACTGAATCGCCTTTGTTCTGTGATTCAAATAAAACTTATAACAGTGAAGTTGGTGAGGTTGATAGGACAGCTATCCAGCAACAAAAAATAGTGCCTGTGTGTTCTAGTGAAGAAACTTCTTTAACTAATACCTCAAGTGTACCTGTTACTGATGTAAGTGAAAGTGTTGTTCATCAACTGGAGGAGGACATTTCCTGTGGCCCTACTATTCGGGCTTACCATTCATCACCACAGAAAAGACCACACAGTTCGTCAACATCTACTCAAGTTGATCCAGTTCATTTTGGTAAGCTTACTACTTATCTTATCAAAGATTTTGATGAAATTTTAAGAATCCAGTATTATGTTTTTTCTTATTATTATTATTAATAAATTGCTACCTTGCCCTGTAGAATCAAAAAGAACAAAGCCATCACCAGTGCCTCAAAATCCTACACGACCTATGTTTAGCCCCGGGCCGACTAGACCGCCATTCAGAATACCTGAGTTTAAGTGGTCTTACATTCATCAACGGTTGCTGTCTGATGTATTATTTTCACTAGAGACTGATATACAGGTTTGGAGAAGGTAAGTCATTTGAATTACACTTTCTTTTATGATTATATTAAAGTAACAATAAGTTAGAAAATTTTGTAAGACCAAGTACACGCTACATTTAATTTTTTTTTATTTTTTAACAGTTAACTCTTCTAAATTTCTTGGCTAATTAATGATTGTTCATTAAAAATGAAGTGCAAGGTCAGCTGGAAGTCACAACAAAGAAATTTACATGAAATTTCCTTTTGACTAATATCTTAAACCAAATTTTTTCCATCAAAAATAATAGGCTAGTTTCAGTTAGAAAAAGAGAAGGTTACATAATTTGTTTCATGGGAAATAAAGGGTGCTTGCTAGTATGATAATGCTCAGGATAAAGAGGAAGGGCTCACTTTCTATAGAAGAAGAGAAGATAGTATAGAAACTGTGATACAATCATATTAACATTATCCTAAATGAAGATTTAATTTTTCTCCCTCTGTATGTGTTTCTGTGCTGTGACACCTAAAAGGTAAGCGATGAACTGGCGTAAGAAAGATAAATTGATACTGTCAGATATAACACTTACACAAAAAACCAGAACAGAGGGTAGAATCTAGCAGTTGGATAATAAATGGAAATTCTTCCTCTCCCGTCAACACCTTACTTTTAAGATTTCTTTTTTTGTTTCGTTTCTGTGATATTGCAACATTGGACTTAAAAAGCTATATTCTTTTATTTTACAGTCACTCAACAAAGTCGGTGTTAGATTTTGTCAACAGTAGTGAAAATGCTATTTTCGTTGTGAATACTGTTCATCTTATATCTCAGCTGGCAGACAATCTAATCATTGCATGTGGTGGACTCCTACCTTTGCTAGCATCTGCTACATCACCTAATGTAAGTCCAAACTAGCTTAAACCATTGTATCGAAATGACAACATGGAACGTATTTTCTTCATTTAATATATGCTAAATGTAATTTCAGTGTGAGCTGGATGTCATCGAACCGACACAAGGAATGCCAATTGAAGTTGCTGTCTCCTTCCTTCAACGACTGGTCAACATGGCTGACGTTCTCATTTTTGCCAGTTCTCTTAATTTTGGAGAACTAGAAGCAGAAAAGAACATGTCCAGTGGAGGAATCCTCAGGCAGTGTTTGAGACTGGTATGTTTGAAGTTACTTATAACTCTAGTTAACTATGATTTTAATTTCTGCATATTAATACTGTAATTTTATTTAAATAGGTCTGCACATGTGCAGTAAGAAACTGTTTAGAATGTAAAGAACGATCACGGCAGTTCCCCGCACTGACACCAACTGCAGTCAATAATGCCAACAAAACAGCTCATCTCCAGTCTCTCATCAGAGGTGTCCAAGCATCACCCAAGGTAATTAATTTTAACAATAAATTTCCAGTTTTGTTTATTTTTTGTTTATTTATTTTAATGATTGTATTAATGTAATGATTTTGATAATGGAAACAAATAAACTGATGTTGGGCACAAAAAATAAGATAGGATAGTGGAAAATAACCCATCACTTATCACAGATGAAGGCAGGAGGGTGATATGAACATGTAAAAAACACAAATTGCACAATATTTCAGTGAGAAACGTTACTCATGTGAGAGGCAAGACATATGGAAGGGGGAAAGATGCGATCACATCCTGACCCACCACATAAATGGCGGGTTGGGATGTGATCACATCTTTCCCCCTTCCATATGTTTTACCTCTCACATGACTAACGTTTCTCACCGAAATATTGTGCAATATTGTGCAATTAGTGTTTGTTTTTGTGTTTTCTACGTGTTCATCTCACACTCCTGCCTTCATCTGTGATAATTGATGGGTTATTTTTCCCTATCCTATTTTATTTAATGATTTGTTCTACAGTAAGGTTATTTGTCAATAACTATTTTTGGCCCCATAAGTGTTAATTGTAAATGATATATTCAAGGGAAATGAACAAAACTTTTCATGTTGACTGTAGAACAAGATGTTAAGTTCTGCTTTTATCATGGCCTGTTCCTGCTAAGGCCTTGGCAGATGCCTGAGGGACCTGCCTAAGCCAAGCTCCAGGCATTCTGTCACAAGCAAGAAACTTCCACCACCTTGAGCAGTAATTTACTTTAAAAGGGTAGATTGGATTCATGTTTTACTCAATTGAAAGCAACTCCTAGCAACACAGTGAAACAACATGAATATATTTGCAGTGACTTTCATAGAAAATAATCGACTAGGTATTCAGAATACTTATCACGACATGCGTAATCCACAACAGACCATAATCCCATAGTTAACAATAGTTATGCTTACAAGTTGGTAGAAGTTGAAGAAAGTATGGTCATGTCTCCGGGTTCTCTATTCAGACCTACACTGGTACAACTGAAACTGCAGCAGTGGTCTGTTGCCTACTGTTTGCTTCATATCCTCTCGTTTGCTGGAGTGAGATCCTTAAATGTTCACATGCTGTTGACTGACCTACTAATCAAACATTGCTTCACCTCCAGCTGAAGCCTCATGAAATTTTGTTAGAGTAAAATACGCTTCTTTCACATGAAACACTAACTGTACGCTACCTGTTGTTACTGTCTAGATTGGTTAGTGAATCGGAGGGTCAATAATTGTGGAACGTGGAATACAAATAATGCCTTATGTAAGTCCACCCACAATCACATGATAGGCAAACGCAGCATCTGGGTAGGGAATATTTATAAAATTGAAAAAACTAAGATTTCATCCAAGGGCTTAGGACTTTTGGAACAGCTTCTGCATGGAGGTTTAGATCAGATGCTATGACTGAGAGTTCATTCACTTATAATGACATCAGAAGAAACACCTACAGTAATATGTGCAACATCATCTTCAACAGAAAATTCGCAGTTGAGAACAATGTGTGTGACCATGCAGATTCCCGTATTCTTCTGTGCTTGTTGGTGGTTCCTTTCTTCATTATTGACTAGAGAATCTGAGTATGTTTGGAAGTAGTCATTTTAGTTTTACCAGCATAATTATTTTGATCCCAGAACTGATTAACTTGGAAGGTTCAACAAGAGAACTATTTATAAAATTTTGTGTGTTTATTCTTTCTTACTTTCTCTTTGTTTCAGAACATAGTGGAAAATTTGGCAAGCCAGTCTAGTCCTGTGAAGGATCCTGAAAAACTGCTCCAAGACATGGATGTTAACAGGCTGCGAGCAGTAATTTATCGAGATGTTGTAAGTTGAGTTTAAAGCAATCTGAACACACTTTAGAAAATTTGATTTTAAAATTTTAGTACTTTTTGATAGCAATAATTTTAGGTTTGATGTCAAATTTTCAACTTAAATTTCACCTTTTGGATTATGTTAATATTTGATAATCAGCTTTCACATTCTTATTTGGATTTAAGAAGATATATGATAAAGAAATAGTAAAAAAAGGTGAAACTGTATGTACTTTGACGAAAGTTAAATGAGGATAGAAGGCTGAACTGGTTCCTACCACTGATGACAACAGGATGGTGCAAGTGCAGGTGTGGTAATTAACAACTAAAACCTGTTTGGTAATTGGGGAAGTGGGAGGAGGATGGTAGAGAATTGAGGGGATTCAAATTTTCAACAGAGAAAAAGAAAGGAAATGAAGTTTGTTTGAGTACAGAAGAAAAACTACAAGAATGTATAAATTAAGACATAAAAATTTAATGTGATAAAAATAGGAAAATAATATTTAAAAAGTGATGATTTAATGAATCCAGGTTTATTATTATCTATTTGATTCTACTTCCTCTGCTTCGATATTATTTATTCTCAGACTCTCAAACAATATGTATAAAATTCTCATAATGTTGAGAGGTTTACAAAATTCATTAGACTAAATTTTTCTTTCTTCTAATATATCTGAGCTGCCCTGTGATCATTTGTAGCTTTAAATGGTTTCTTAATTAAATTATATGTGTTTTTGAAGATCAGAAGTTTTCATTGCTGTATGTTGTAAAAATTTAATCATTGTTCTCTTGGACATAGGTGAAGATGAAGAGGACATAATCGTAGCATAAATAGTGTTGCAACATATGAATTTATTTTAATCATTAATATGGAAAGGAAATGTAAATCGTACCCAATACTGACCAGAGTTGAATGGATAAGGCCTGCAACAGCTAAAAACAACACACACACAAAAACACAGTATTTTGTGTTATGCCCTTACTCATTAAAATAGAAAGTGCAACATATGGCTAAGTTTACATAAGTGCAATCACATGAACAGATGTATTTGACTTTTATATTTCTTGTTATATTATGACTCGCCTCAAAGCCCATCAAAAACGATGGGTTTAATGGAGTGTTCTGAAAATTTATTTATTTGCAATTGCTTGTTTGAATAGACTTGTTATAAAATAAAGCTCCATGTAATTTTTCATCCCTTGTGCTGTAGCAAAAAGTTTCAGTTGTCAGCTTCGTCCAAATTGCATTCCAGCCTAACCATAATCTCCACTAATATTTCCGCTAGAAAATCAAAGCTTCAATCACACGTGAATTAATACATTCCCTGTATCGCATGTTATTGTCGTCATGATGATATGAGTATAAATTTGACCCAAACTCTTCACGGGTTCTAGCATTTTTCTTTTTTCTTATTTGTGATGCAGATTGATATTTCAATGGCTGACACATCTTACATGTGGCTGAAACATCTTACATGTGGCTGAAACATCTTACATGTGGCTGAAACAATGACACCTGTGAAAACGAAGGATGCTAAAAATAAATCTTAACAACTTATGTTATGCCATGTAAAATTAGTTTTAAATGATGGACAAAAGGAATGTTCCGACAATTAATTTCTCTGCGGTTGCCTAAGTAAATAGAATTGTTGTTATGTAATGCTCATAACCTTGTGAGTGAGGCGTTTTGATGCAATGAATTGTTCACGGCAGTTCAGCCGGATAGTGTTGAAAAAATGACAACCAGCACGGTTGTCTTCATTGGGTCTGCTAATTCAGATATTATTACCTGAAATCACAAAGTAGACTGGCTTAGCAGCCGACGAAAATCTATCTCTGTCTACCGATGATTGCCAGGATGCCCAATCAGCGTTTGGCAGAACTGGAAAGCCGTCGTGGCACCGTCATTGCAATCTGCCAATTGAGGGTATCAATGTTGCAGACTGCATATGGAGCCATACCTGGTCACCCATCCAAGTACTCACCACGCCCAATGTTGCTTAACTGGTAGCCGGATGTGCTGGTGAACTTATTCTACGGTGTCAATTTGCATCCATTACACTTTGTTGAGAGGATTTCGCTCATTCAAGATGTAGATCCCTAATTATTGGTCTCCAGGCTTCACTCAGATAGAATCCACTGTCCCTATTGATGTCATTATCGTTCAACTGTATTTCCAGTGCCTCCCCAATTACTGAGTCCCAGAATGGAGAGACCCTGGCCAGCACCACCGTTTTATCACACTCTATCTTTTGCTCTTCATCGAAAGCATGTTCCTACAAGTGCTTGCCAACAACTGTCCCCATTCCTGCTCCTGGGTTCCTTAAACGGAGGATGCCATGTCTTGCACAATATCACGAGATATCTTAAACTGTGAATTACTTTTTCCTCAAATTGACTTGAAATTTTGATGAGAGGTAGTCTGAAGCCTAAATGTCAAAATTGATCCTTATAAAAGTTTTCCTATCTCTCATGGTTTGGCTGTAAAAAGTTATTTAAGTGGCAAATCTTGAATTTGCTCTCACATTCAAATTATTTAAGCTACGATGCTGAATCTAGTTTCAAAATGATCTGTTAATTCTCCCCTATTTTTTGATGTATAAACCAGCATGTTTATTATTGTTTAACCTACTGAAATTCATAATGCAAAACTTCAATAATTGATATCTCCCAAAGTATTAAAGCTACAGAGCTGAAATGTATTTTAAATGATTCTACATAAAATTTTCTATAATAATGAAGTTATGTAGTCACTACCTAGCTTGCTTCATGTACGAGTAGTTTCCTTTCTTGTAATTTTCCTTTGCAATCTAGTTTTCGTGAATCAACAACCGGAAACCAGCAATTTTCTTGAATTTAACATTAATTTATTTTTTCGATTCTAGCCAAAGTACTGTATGGATTTTCATAAAAATTAGTGCATTGTACTTGGGGAAAATCCTTCTTTTTTAAAAACAACCTTACCCTCTGAATCTGATCAAAATTACCATGAGTTTTTGTACAAAACCTTCCAAAAAATTACTTTATTTTATTTATTTATCAAACTTGTTTCATGGATCCCTGCTGAGGAAGGACCTCTGGGATTAACCTATCAATTTCAAATTTCCATATAATGTGCAACAAAATTCAACACATCTTTTAAGCTGTAAATCATCTTCATAGCTTGAAAACTAAGAGCTCACAAATTATTTAACTCTTTTTTTCACATGTTAAATTCAATTTCAAATTGCAATATCTCTTCAGTGCATTTTTATATCTACAAAATTACCTATTTTGTTTTGATTCTTATGAGATACTGTACCTCTGGAAATTAATGCAGCATTTTCTATTAAAAAATAAGATGTTTCCCATTATGTGGTCAATATCTCCTAACGTTACTATCAAATATCACTGGTTTCTTCTGTTTATTCCTTAAAACGTATAAGAAAATGACTTCAAACAAGTTTTTCAATAGAATTGATGCTAGGTCTATACTCTCTAAACAAATTTTGGTGATTTATGAGAAAAATTTACATGTTGCCTGAATATAGTCATCAAAAGTTACCATTCATGTGGTTGGATTCACTGTGGGCCATCTTACGAACTTAGTCATACACTTTGCTTTCTGACTGCACAAGGAAAGACCTAAATATTATATTTTTTTGCTGCAGCCCTCCTTCAATCATCTCTAGAAAGTAACTGGCACATGTTATATTTAATTTCCAATAGTATCACCTCATAACATTTCTTCAATCTCCCACAGTTTTTTCATTATGTATTTAAATAGCCTAAAACTGATTATACTCCTTATATTATGAAAGTGAATGAAAGTGTGTTTGTAATCTTATAGTTAGATAGCATTTTGATTTTTTCAATGCTGCAACAAGTATTAGTATTTCCGCTACCGCATTCAGGAGGAGACAAAGCAGGCGCAGTTCCTCTCGCTGGCCATCGTGTACTTCATTTCTGTGTTAATGGTGTCCAAGTACCGTGATATTTTGGAACCACCACTTGCCCCACGACCACCAAGTCCAGGACCGGGACCAGTGCACAGGAATGATGGAAGCTCACTTCGCAGTAACAGCAGTCCACCAGGTATTGGCATAATTCTTAATTATTATTATTAATTTAATTGGAATAGAGCTAACGATCCGGTGGCAATTCCATAGTCATCGAATTACCCCAATTTTTTAAATTTTCTTTTATAATTGGAATGTTAAATTCCTCTGCCATTTACTTTTCCAATTTACAAATTTTAATGTTAAATTCCTTTATTGCTTTTGGTAAATTATCCATCACTTCACTTAATAATTTGTTCCAATCCCTGACACCCTTACCAACAAAAGAAAATTTTCCCACTCCCTTATGCATGAAATCGAGCACCAGCTTGTGGTAATGGTCGCCTTTCCCCTTCCAGGCATTATTCCTAATTCTATGACCAATATCCCTCCAAGCGCCATCACCAACATAGGCCCTGTACATTCCCAGCACCCTCTTCAACCTCCTCCTTTCCTACAATGATTCCCAATCCAACCCCTTTATCTTATCTGTTACTGATTCAGTCCTGCGACAATTTTCACAAACAAATCTAGCTGCTCTTCTTTGCACACCATCCAGCTTCTGTATTTGATAACCAAATGTGGGTCCCAAATTACACCACCATATAATCCAATGGTCTGGCCAAAGTTTTGTCACCAAATACCCTAAGTTTAACTTAAAACATACTAGCAAATTTAATTTTAAGCATATACTGCTACTTCTGTTGCAACTCCAGTCATATTTTAAACAAATCCATTCTAAACAAAATTTTGTGTGCATGAGTAGTAAATTGACTGTAATTTATCATTAAATTCATGAAATCACTCAACACTGAATTAGAAGTATTTAATGAAATGACATAATTTAGTGGTTTGTTGAAATAGGCTTGTAAAAATAAACATATTATGTAGGAGGGCTGTAGTGATAAAAGAATAATCATAATTGCACAATACTTCAAGTCATACATTAATTTGCAAGGGTAGGTTTTAAATGTGGAAACCTATAAGCCTTATCAATGTTCGTTCAGGTGGAGAACATGAAATATTTTTGCCTCAAACAGCATGTAGCTAACAGTTTTTGCCAGTTAAGTTTGGAATCTGCAAATGTGGTTAAATCATTGTAACTCGATTTCTAAAACATTACAACTTGTTCTGATTATGCATGCAGCTCTTTTTATACACATTGTACAAAACATGAGCATTTCATCCTCAGTAATGATGACAAAGAGTTGAGGAAATACACATTTTACCAGAAAAATTATTTTAACATTAACTTTGTTATGGCAGTAAACTTGACTGGAATGGAAGATATGGCTTTAATATTTCAAACTAAAACTCAGATGAATAGTATCTAATTCCATTGAAGCATTCATCATGAATTTTTAATGTCTGGGATCCAAGTTTACTATCTTGTTTAAATTTATTTTTGTGCAGTAGACTGTAGGTTTCTTGATTGAATGAATCATTTGTCCCTTTGCTACGAGATTCAATTATTAGTATTCAGTCTAAAATTCTCATTTGTATTAAAAGCAGTTTGAATGGTAGGATATCTATCTGGAAACTAAAAGTTTCCTGATTTGAATTCCATACTCTGCTAGGAATTTTGATGGGCTCTTTTCCCTACTACAACCTCTAACAAAACTTGTGAAGTATTATTATTATTATTACTCTTACTCTTGTTACATAGACCCCTGATGAGGAAGAAACTATGGGATATGGAATATGTCATGTTTAATTTAATTTAATTGCAGTGGAGCACAGGCTCCGGTGGCAATTTCCCTACGCACCCATCTTCCCCCTATCCTGCACCCACCTACATTTGCCCTCTACAAATTTTATCTTTAAATTCTTTCAAAGTTTTCGGTAAATTATTCATCATTTCTCTTGGTAACTCATTCCAATCCCTGACACCCTTACCTAAAAAAGAGAATCTTCCCACACCCTTGTGCCTGAAATTGAGTGCCAGCTTGTGGTCATGGTCATCTTTTCCCTTCCATGCACTACTTTTCATACCTATTGCAATATCTTTCCATGCCTCATCGCCAGTATATACATACAAGATGAATAATGAATCTCATGAAAAAAGTATATCAAAAACAAACAAAAAATTAAATATTAAGCTTTAAAGGCAGATTAGATACAGTTAATCCTTCCTTAAAAATTCTTCGATGGTATAGGAGTTATCAGTAAGATAATCTCTCAGTTTTTCTTTAAAAACATTTGTATTATTCACAAAATGCCATATCACAAAGCACATAAGAGAATATATATACTCAGAAGTCATTATAACAGCAAAAAGCTCAATATTCTTACAATGACTTCTGATTACTTGTGCTTTGTCATAGAACATTTTAACTTGTTTCCACCAAATCCACAGGTACACAGCTTCAATACAAGAAATAGAAATAATTTGGACAAAACACGTCTGTTCAGTAGACATCCTAAAAGTATAAGACATTTTGAAGGGGGAAAAATAAAAACCTGAGAGGTTACTGTATTGGCAATTTCTTCTAACTCCATCCAAAAATTTGTGCAAAATAACTAACTATATCTAATAGACCTTTTGCAAAATTCAGTAGTAGAATGGTCAGATGTTCAGATTCCATGTTAAGCTTTGGGTCCACTCCATCCAGTAGGCTTATTGTATTAATCTATGACAGGAAGAGAAGTTAAGAATTTGAAATTTGGTAAATCATAAATGCAAATACAAATTTAATTTATTAATGGTAGTGACAGCCATTGTAATCTTTTATAGGAATATGCAGATCTTTGTGATTTGCCAGATTCTACTTCAATTAGAAATAGATTTCATGCTGACATAAAAATATTTTTTTTTCATCATTTCCTTGTTGTTAATTATATTTTACTGTGGTCTAAGATCTATAACCCACCTACTGTTTTATACGGGATTATTCATAATTAGTAATGTAACTTAAAATTTTATTTTAAACTTTTTTCTAATTATGTGTTAAAAATGACTATGTATTGTACTATGTGTATAATTATTTTAGATGATACATTTTAATCAGTAATATAAAGCATGATATTTTTCATAGCTTATTTTAAATGCATTGTCTTAAGTAGAGAACAGTTGCTATTACTTTTTTTTTTTTTAAAATATTTTTATTTTTAACTGTGGGAAATGTGTTCTTGGTTGGAGATTATCAGTTACCAGTGTATACTGGAGAGCAAATAAGAATCACACAGACCCATAGGTACAAATAGAATGAGATTTTAGACTTAAAATAATGGCTCAGTCTTTACAGAGTTGATAAAATCACTTCGCCCACTGATATCCGTGTTTCAAGATGAGATGGTAAGACACAGGAAGGGATCATAGAATATGTTATTTGCTATTTAAAATAAGGAAGGATATGGAAAATACAACTATCACTCACCATAGATGAAGGCAAGAGGGCAATGACGAACACACAAATTTGAATACACTTCAATATTTCAATATATTCTTAATTTTGATTAGAGGAGGACATTGGTAAGAAGATTGAATTTGTACACATAGAGACTTCATAGTCTAATAGTATTTTCATTGTCACTATTTTTCAATTATTTCCTGTTTACTTAGAAAAGAAATTGAACTATTTAGTAATCATTATTATTTTATTACATTGATTAAACATGATTATTTAGGTTCTTCTCGCTGTCTTTTCAATACAACATTTCATTTTTTAGGAGTCTGGGTACCCATGACCAATAATGCAATCTTGCCTACTTATCTCTATTTTTCTTGTTTCTTTCCCTCTTTGTTGCCACTCTGTTTAAAGGATTCTTACATGTAAAATCTTTCAAGCCTTCGAATTTTTCGTTATCTACTTCATTTATTCTATTGACTTCTATAAACTTGGTATTCTGTGTATTGATTTGAGGGCCTGTTGCATTAGTGTTTTTCTCAGACCCTTTTTTTCTTCATACATTTTTCACATGAAATCAGCACATTTCTTGCTACATCTTCCATTTTGTTCCATAGAAATACTTCCAAATACTTTGATGATATTTGTAAACATTTGTATTATTTCCATGTCACATTCCCATGTTTTTCTGTCTGTTGTCTTGCGCTAAATATTTAGTCATCTGTGACCTGTCTTTGAGAAGATCTCTCTGGAAATCTCATATTATTTCTTCTGCATATTTTGTCAGTAGAATACATAGAAACATATATGTTTTGTAATATCAATAATTCGCAAGAGATTCTGTCATCACCAGGAGGATTTCATTTGAAGATGTTTCTATGTGTTGGGGAGGGGGACATGACAGTATTATATTCATCCATCTTTTGTGGGCTTTTTTGCTGAATTGTTAATATTCAAACAGTTGTTGAAAACAGTCTATCTATATTGTCATTACTTTGTTCTTTTTATATAGTAAATTTACATTTTCTTCCTCAATAATGTTTGTTCCAGCCGATTCCTAGTTGAAACTTCTCTGTTTAGGTTCACTCTAAACATTAGCATGTATTTTAATAATTTTTCTGTTGTGTTCAACTTGATAAGTTCTCCTATGAATGGAAGATCTGATCCAGCTGAATTTTTAGAAGCTGTACACTAAAAAGGACCCAGTTTTCACAACAATGTATTTTATTTCTTAGTGGTTAACTTTTTTAAAATTTCATATTTGTAATGGATTATCATCTTATACTCACAAATTTCTTCTGGTGCCTCTGAGGGTTGTAAAATAAAAACCTCTGATTCTTATCCCCCAACATTTGTTTCAGCTAGTCTTGCACAGTCATTGTGATGCCACGCTTGTCATTTCTTTTGCAAATGACGTTTATGTCAGCACCCAACATTGTTTCATTTATATTAGCTGTCATACAAATATTGGAAACTTTAGGATAGCACTATATAACAATTTGTGTGTGTTTGTAATTTTAGTCAGTAACTTATTCTCTGTCAAAACTCTTTGCATAACAGATCTGAATTTTGAACATGTAGATCAAAGAAGTGGCATTATGTACATCTTTGACCTTGATTAGATCTTATAATTCATGACATTTATTTTGTTAGTAGCATGTTTAATAATATTTTTTTCTCATTTTAGTTATGTTTGTTTCAGTTTCAATTAAAGTTTAGTCTTCAGAGTATTGAAACAAATATTAAAATATTGATATTTTCATACCTAGTTAACTTTTGGATTTTTAGTTTTTTTCAATAAAGACCAGTAGGATTAAATGTTAGTTCTCAAAGCAGTAGTTCACTCATTCCTCAAATGTTGCTTCTGCAGCTGTCTTTTCAAATTATTGGTCACATGGCAGTAGTTTAACTATAGTCTGGAGATTTTGCTGCACCAGTTGAAATTACTGAATGATTAGCTACAGTCTAAAATTTTTATTTTAAATTAATGGCACTCTGTAGAATTACAATGATTAGTCTAAAATCACTATTAAGAGAATGAATTACTTAAAAGAATGTGGCTGCAGTAGACCAGTCTACCATCATCATTATTATTTAAACTTCTTGATTTCATGTTTAATTTTCATTTCTCATTGTTTGGAGTTTTGATAGTATTCAACTTACTGAATTTTATCTTTAACCTGATTCCCACCTCCGACTGTTTCCATTGGTAAAGAGCATTTTTGTCAGGTGATATTTTATTTGTGTGAATACCATGTATATGTTATTATAAATATTAATATCTTCAGTGATAAGCCATGCTCTTAATTCTCATACAGTGAAATTTGTGTCATAGCCTAACACAGATTCAAATAGTTTTAATTAAGTAAGGCAAGTTTATTTTTTATTTTTTGGTCAACAGAAATCTAATTTTGGTGGGTGTGCTATTGCTTTTTTTTCCATCACGCTGGCCAATAGAGACTGGAGCAAGACCTCTGTTTCCACAGTGGTCACACCACGTATATCCTCAGTTCCTCCCCGGATCACATCCTAATGCTGTTCAGCAGCCATTCCTACGACACCGAAATCCTTTTTACAAAAATCACAACAACAACAATCACGTGCCAGCTAGGTATAGAAACACAGCAATAAATAATCAAGGTAATTCTGTTTCATGACCATCAGAAAATGTCCGTATTGATGTTATTAGTCAGAAATTTCTTCCCCTGAGCTTGTTTTGCTGTCTCAAATTTTTCTCCTACCTTTGTTACATTGGAATTTATAGTTTTCCTTTTGTATATTAGTCCATTATCTCATAAGTGTTTTACTGAACTATTCCATTCTTTTCCTTTTTTCTCTGCAACAAAACGACATTACTTGGCATTTTATGTTTGGAATTGTTGCAGTGAATGTCTTCTACTTTAATTGTTATCAATTCAAATCCAGCTGTAAACTCATTGGAGCTAGTGGCACCAGTGTTTAATATTTGTTCCATACGTAGTGAGCTACCCTGCTTGATAGTTGAGATTATCTTGCATGTATATTTTATTGCTTGATGAATACCTAAAACTGTGATTACTGTATGTGATTAACAGTCAGATAGCATAATTCATGTTCAATAAACTTGCCGAAGATTTGAACTTAATAGAAAGTTTTGTTCTGTTTCAAGCAATTACTATTCACTGTTACAGAAATTGCTGTCATAAATAATATTTTAGCTAAGTATTTTGTGTATACTTATTTGGAAATAACATTACTCAATAGTGTACTATTTTTTTAATTATTTTTTTTAAGTCATCAATTTTATAGTCTTGATTAATTTTATGCAGTATCTGATACAACATAAAAAAAATTATTTCTGGAGTGTGGTACAGAATTTCTGTGGAATGTTTGCATAAGGATTCTTTCAGACTCTCCCCTTTTTTACTCTTTGCCATGCACTCTTAATATTCTGCTTTTTTGCCTAATGTAATGCATATGCAAGTGTTTTGTAGGTGTGCCAGTTTGTAGTTTAGCTCCTAAAATAATCAGTTTGATTATACCATTAGTTTGTTATTTCTTTATTGTTTTATTTTTATATACTAGTCTTGTTTTATGCCTATGCCCTGGAGCAATAATTTTGGTTTTCTAGCCTTTTCTTTTACTTTTGAATAAATGCATTATCTAAAAAAATGTTTAGTTGAAGTCAATATCATAATTAAAATTGACATGATAACTGAAACAGATTTTTAATGTAATGTTAAATAATATTTTTTTTATGTAAACAAAACTTGTGTCACTTCAAAGATCTTATGAACGATTATGTTTTTTTATAATGTTTTTAAACAGAAGAATAAAGGACACTTTCATTATGAAAGTATTTAAAAGTTTAGTAAGCCTTGTCTTTGATCTTATATACAGAAATTGCACTTACTATACGGCAATCTGTTGTACTATAAGTGAAAAATACATTGAAAGAAAATCCATCAAAAGAGCACCTTGCATTTTTCAGTTCAGCCTCGAGAGATATGCCAGCAACTGTCTCAAGAAGATGGAGAATATGAGGTGATAGTAGTGGATGAGAACAACTCTTCTGTGCTAGCTGACCATGACATTCACTCAAGTGGACCTTCTTCACTAAAGGTATTTATAATTAGCTTATTCAAATATATATTTTTAAGAAGTTAGGGTTTGTTTTATTCTTGGCTCAGCAGTTTTTCCTTTTTTGTATAAATATTTTGTAGAAACATTTGTAGTATGGTTTTTAATGAAGAGAAATGTCACAGTTAACTTTATTCAGTAAATTATGTTAGCATGAATGAACTGCATGAATGCTGCTTTATCTATATTCTGTTGAAGGAAGCTTATAAAAATTTGTATGAGATGGGGTGCTTTCCACTTTTAACAAAATAATTGCATGTCTCGAAGTCAGATTTCATTTTAATAATAATTTTCTATCTTATTATCTTCAAATGTTGTCAGTACAGGTTTATGATAAAATAGTACTTATAAAACCTGGTAAGGTTAATTGGAAAATAATTACACTAGTAAGTTTATTATTATATAAAAACTTCTAAGCCTCCCACGAGAGGAGCACATCAATCAGATGTGATGTTTTGGAGCCGTCCTCCATCTCCATCTTCCACCTCAGGTTCCTGGTGCTCGTTCTTATATAGCCCCCACAGGTCAACAGTTTCTGCCGATGTCGTAGTCATGTTTGCTGAGTGGCGGAAACCATTGACCTGCGGGGGCTAAATAAGAACAAGTGTTCCAGAAGCCCGGCACTTTGCCAGAAGATGGATTCAGAGAACAGCCGCGAAACATTGCATCTGATTGATGTGCTTCCCCAGTGGGAGGTACAAGATGTTTTTATACAGTTGACACCTTGGGAAAGCCTTCATTCTTTCAAGGTTATTATTGTTGCTATTTTACTGCTGTGCTTTCTGCCTGACAGCCACTAGTTTGCGACCACTATTATGAGCTCTCAAAAATTGTCTACAATCGTGTTCATTAATATAGCAACTTTGCTGAATAATTGTATTCCCCTATAATTAGACCTTATTCTCTGGCATATAGTATTCCAAATCCAGCATATCCAACTTCAATTTTACAATGGTTCTCTGAGTTATTCACTTGTAAAGGCAGTGTCCTTCTTTCCCCTGTTATGTTATTGATATACCTTTTGTGGCTCTAATGGCCACACAGTCAGTGAACTGTAGATACCTAATAAAATAATTGTTAATGGAATAAAGATATACTTGGAAAATATTTACTTATGAAGAAAAGTGAGATCCAAGTTTGTTTATTTTCGAAGTGACAGCAGCAATCACAAATGTCTCATTTTAGTGAAATAAATTTTCAACAATAACTTCAAGAGCAACAATCAAGAATAAACTTATCCTTTCACCTACTGCCAAGTTCTTAAGGTATTTTGTGCATATCTGCTCTGAAGGTTTCTTTTTCAGGTATCGAGATTCAAGAATTTTCACATCTATGATGATATGGTTTTCCTGATTTTAAATACCAGCTTTTAGCTGTCACATCAAATAATGTTGTTGCCATTGTTGTGTAACATTCTTGTGTGTAATATCTTGTGTCTGGTTGATTATGTTCTACCTCATTAGAGCATAATGATCAAAACTAATTTATAAAAAATTTTGGCTTTTAATTCTTACAGGAGTGCAATCTGAGGTGCCTACATTTTCTCAGACAGGATTTGGTTCACTGATATTGTGCACTGTTGTGGAGAATTGTGCAGAGAGTTAATGTGACTGCTAATTTATTTCTTTTTCGGGATATGAAGAGTTCATTTCCTAATGAAAGAAAGTATCCTATAGTGCTTTCAATAATAGATCACATTCTGCATCACTAGATGGCATTCATTACAAGAAAATAAATGCTTCCTTTGAATGAAGGCTTCTAACTATAAGGGCATATGCAAGTTGTATTTAACGTGTAAACAATTTTCTCAAGTAAATGGAAATTGATGGCTAGGTTGACAGATGTGCCTGATGTTCATCTAGATACATGAATGGTTTATTGACAATTGCTTGGTTCAAAGCAGAGGTGATTGTGGAGACAAAAATAATAGGACTGGAAAAGTGTGACAGTATTGCCGGTACATAAAGGAGGGGTGAGAAATAGAGTCGAAAATTATAGGCCAATCAGTTTGACGTAAGTAGTAGATAAATTAATGGACAGATTGTTATGCAACCACATCAGAAATATATATGAGGAGCGTAAGTGGTTTTCAAGTAGGCAGTATGGCGGAGAAGAATTCCGATGCAGTAGATTGGTCACTGTAATGTTGTACGAATTTGAAAGAATATATTATTTGAAACTAACAAGAAGGTCTACAGTGAAATCTCCTTCACCTACAGCGGTTATCAGTTGGTTGGTGATCAACCAATCTTTATTGTATTACAATTTCAGTCACAAAGCTTCTAGCTCAACATTTAGGTGTTCATTGTGTTTCTTTTTCACCATGGTTCCTGACAGCTGTGTACTACTGCATTTGCGGTTCTTGTTCATCATCCACCTAACTTAGCTGCATACCAGTGTAAAACTTGCTTTTTTATTTTCTTTCTTTCTTTTCTCTCCCATTCAGGTGTATTGGTTGTAGTTTAGGAATAGATCAACCAGTATAACTTATTGCTTTCAGATATATGCTTCCTTTAAATATTAATTTTGCAGTGTCAGTAGTTTGTTAGTTGCTCAAAATCACAATTGTAAATCCTATTTATATCTTAGAAAAATGTTGTTTACTAGCAGAAAACATTTGTATTAGGTACTTGTTTAAATTAGGTCTGTTTTTAGTGACCATACTGCCAAAAAGGACACAAACAAATATGAGAATGAGTCAAAGAAGGTTACTAAATTAGTAAAGACAAAAAAATTGTAACATGGAATCTCACACAGGGAAATTGGTTAGCTCGCACAAACACAAATTGAAATTTAATTTTAAAAGGAGAACAACAAATAATGATAGCATAAGGTCTGGAAAAAGTGGGATTTTTAAAACTGCAGAGACCGCAGGGAATTATATAAATGTTAATCTTGTGCTGTAAAATTCATATCGTTTGAATGTTCAGCAGTTGATGTAAATGTTGCTTGTACCTCTTTCTAGCTGAGGAGTAAATACTACGGTATTGTTGCTATTGGCAGGTTAACTTATAATTGTCACCATGGAATTTGCAAATGGTTGCTGTGATAAGAAATGGCATGAAGTAGCAATTCTTGTGGGTTGATCCTTTTATAGTGTGGGTATTTATATCAATTAAAATTTACTTGGAAAGGTTTGGGAGAATTTTATGTAAGAAAAATAATATTTCACCTTTTGATTTTGGAATGGTTGTTCAGATAGTCATGTTAGCAATGTAATGTGTCACTAGAATTAACAATGTATACTTCAGTTGAAATTGATATTTGGGATGTGTTAGTGAATTAAAAAAAGAAATAGAAAATAAATTGGTTTGTATTGTATTTTGTATTAAGAGACATTAATATGAGTAAAGTGCATGAAGATTCCAAAACTGTTCTAATGCCTTAGACTGAGTTTATTTTGTGTGTGACTACTAATGTGTCTGAAACTCGATTTTAAGTTTCTTACTTCTGGTAACACATTGTAAGAGATGTGTGTTTTCCAGTTGACTATATTTGAACCAAGCCTGTTCTGTATATTTTTGAAGGTAGCAATAGTGACAGCTCTTGAAAAGCTTGTGGTAATTTTGTATACCTTAGCTCATCTTTTTGATTTAGCCAGTAGCAGTAACAAAGTGCATTGTTTGTGAATTATCATATATTTCAGTCAAATAGTAGCTTACTTGGCATGCTTTGTACAGAATAGAATTGTCATTAAGGACAAATTATTAAATTTGGATTCAGAATTCAGACATTTAGTACCTTTCTGAGTGCATACATTTACTATATAAAGACTGGTAAATGTATTGAATAGTTGATTCTTGGCTGTCCGGGTGGCGCCGCGTCATGTTCATCGTAGCCGACGTTTCGACCCTCATTCTGGGGTCTTCTTCCAGGGCAGAACTGCCCTGGCCCTGGCCCCCAGAATGAGGGTCGAAACGTCGGCTACGATGAACATGACGCGGCGCCACCCGGACAGCCAAGAATCAACTGACTCTGGCCGCGGAAGCCTACGATTACGTATTGAATAGTTATTTTTCTTTTTGAATTTATTTCTGCTCTGTTACTTCCAATGTAGTTCCTATCCCTGCAGTTTTATTCATTTGAAAATATTCTACTGGGTAACCAAAAAAATAAAAATCAGTTTGGAAAATAGTGTGGCATTATTCCACTTCTGATGAGAGATTACTTAATCGTTTGGTTTTGTTTCCTGCTGATGAATTTAAAGGATTTTAAGTGACATCATTTACGTTGAAAGGGAGAGAATCCTTTTAAGATGTCACATGAGCTGTTGTAATACTCGTTCTTTTTTTTTTCGGTAAGATTTGTGAGAGCGTGGCTTGGTTCATTTGTCAAGGTTTTTTTTCACACATCTCTTATTTACTAACTAATTCGAAACTATGGCTTCATCTTCTTACTAATACTGTAGGGTAACACCCGCTCGAGAACTTCATCACATGCTTCCTCCCTTAACCATCCTTATGATGTAGAGCCAGCTGAAGGTATACAGAGATATAGCAGAGCGCCCCCATCCAACATGCTTCCCAATAAGGTAATTTGTACTTCATGCCTATTCTGTTTACATTTCATGCTATTCTTGGCTTTTGCTTACTAATTTTAAGATCATTTTGAAAGTTATATGCTGCATTGACATAATTAATTAAAGTACCTGTAGCTACCCATTTATAGTGCTAATATTTTCTTGTAAAAAAAAGCCTTTATTTCTAATTTATCTCAAAGCTATGATTGAAGTACTTTTTTGTAATATATTTAGAACTAATAAAAGTTATAGATTTCTGTTTTGATATAGTATTTTTTATAAACTTATTACAAGTTACTTTTATTGGTAATGATAGACTTAGTCGGAAGCAGAGAGTGCTGGTGAACTAGAGTAAATAAGAAAAGAGAGAGGTACATTTGGCTATCACATGTGATGACAGGACATTGAGGAAGAAAAAAAAATAGAAATGAGCAAGGAAGAATTTAAACATTTCCTAGCTCAAAATCCTTGTCAGCAGTTCATCATAGTCTGTGCAACAGAGAACAACCATCAGCTAATTCCTCAGCAGTTAATTGAGGAGAATATATCTTGGGACATTCAAATTAGGAGCAACTATGCAAGAGAAATCTACCTTCTCTACAATTAACCACCATTAATCAATGAGATGTTGACTGCTCACTGATTTTTACTATTTGCATTTCATGGTCTGCTGTTGCAAAGGAGTTCTGGGTTTATTTTTATATTTCTGCACTATCTTGTCATCACCTCTTGTAAGGAATGGTTCCTCTCATTTTTCTTATTTATATTATTGTGGTAAGATAGAGTAAATATGTATCAAATAGCCAAGCTCAAATAGCCAAGAAGGTATACATTTTAACATGAAGAGTTTTCTTAAGGTATGGAATACAGACACCTTTAAACTAATAGTATTTAATTATCTAAAGGTAAAGCTTACCTTTTGTATTCAGTTTGTCAGAGTTGAAATGTTTGACTAATAGTTAAAAACAAAAATTGCATTAAAAATACACCCCTTTTTTTAAAGGAAAGGACTGATTAGTGTAATCTACATAAATAAGAGAGTTAACTGATAGTTAATTTTGAGTAGTTGTTATGGCCAAAAAATTCTAAAATATACAAAGTTTCTGTATACAACCTGGAAATTTAATTAATTTACCAATCTTGCAACTTCCTTTAATGAATTAATTACCTAATATTTTTATTTATTTTGCATACAAAATTTTTCCCAAACATAATTATTTATATTATTAATCTACAAGATGACAATGATTATAAATTTGAGAGATACCAAAATACTATTCTGCTACTGAGATCAGTATATGTATATAAAAAAAGGGGAGGGGGTAAATGGATGATTGAGGGAATTGCCACCGGAGTGTTAGCTCCATCGCAATTAAATTAATAATATAATGGAAAAATTAAAGATAACTTATATCTTTGGACAGCCCAAAATACAATCAGTCATTTTAAATGGAATTCTTCAAGTCGTTTATACTATGAAAGATTTGATGACATAGATGGAAGATTGGCTGTCCAACATAGACTGGCATGGATGAAAATATAAAAGTACTATGTTCTGGAGGCAATAACTTTAAGCTGAAAAGAATTATTAAAAAAAAAAAATAATAATCACTTAGTGGACTGGTGGCAGTAGAGCTGTGATGACACAATAAAATAATTACACTATCCTGGATGTAACTCCTAAGTCATGTAACAAAGAAACAAACGTGCACTCTCACTAAATTGTATCTCACGAATGGACTGAATGTTCTTTTCCCTTTTTGACATAAACAATGTTATTAGTGAATGATAATAACGGACTAACTTTGGAAATATAATATTGTTTGGAAGGGGGAAAACAAAATAAGTTTATAATTTAGTTCAATTAAAAACATCGTGATGAGTTTAACAGTGGTCAGTGATACTGGAAATGAGGCCAGGAGGATGTCAGGTATCAAACGTAGAAGCTATTTCAGTTCATTCATGTGGTAAGGTTTAGACCATGCATACACAATTTCCTTGCCATGTGTTTCATGTCTCCCAAAATACTGTGTAATTGTATTCATTCTTTTGTGTCATTACAGCCCTGGCTCCAATTTAGGTAGTGATTAGTTTACTCTCACCATTTTATTTGTTTAAATCCTTCCTTATTTGCATTTCCCTTTGTGTTTCTTTTATTTTCAAACAAAGAGTTATTATACATATTCTTTTGTCATGAACATTTATTGTAAACATTTTCAAATATGCCACTAAAAACTTCTTCAGAGTATTTCAGACAGTGCAGTGTGGTTCATACAAAAGAAGTCCCCATCTGAAGATATATATAATGGGCCCAAATTTAATTTAACTGAGATAGAGTGCACATTCCAGTGGTAATTTTCCTACGCACTCATTTTCTCCTTTCCTGTATGTGCCTATGTCTACCCTATATGAATTTCAACTTTTAATTATTTAAGCATTTTTGGTAAATTATTCATCATTTGGCTATGTAATTTATTCCAATTTCTGACCCCCTTACGTACAATAGAGGATTTTCCCACACCCTTATGCCTGAGTGCAAGCATCGAGTCATGGTGTTTTCCGTTTCATACACCTCTCCCAGTTCTTACACCAATATCTTTCCATGGCTCATCACCAATATACACCTTATACACTCCCAGCACTCTCTGCACCCTTCTCCTGTCTAGCTCAATTATCATATCAGTTACTGATTGTGTTCTTTGGTAATTTCCAGTGACAAATCTTACAGCTGTTCTTTGCACCCCTTCCACCACCTGAATTTGATACACAAAAGGGGGACTCATATTTGGGCCTGCTGCTAGCTGTTTTAACGCCCTTGTGCAATACCAATTACGCCGCCCCCTGTTTAACTACAGCCAATGGTGTATCTTGGCATTTTCTGCAAATCGGGACGTGAGATTGCCGCCCCTTCGGCCATTATATGGCCGCTCCCATGTTGCCACCTGAAGTGTTGTCGCCACCTGAAGCAGCAGTTGAGCTAAAATTTGCCACTCCCTATATCAACAATGGAGTGGCAATTATCGGGGCGCTGACAGTCGATCACTCAATTTGCCGCCCTCCTGGACGTGCCACCAGTGTGAGGTGCACACCTTGCATGTCTGCTTACAGCGGGTCTGCTCGTACTACACTAACATATTCAATCAAAGTTTTCTAACTTAATTCCCTTACTTTTCCAGTACATCCTCTCATCACAACTCTTCAACAAGTGAAGATTTTGAAACCTTTTCCTGTGCCACACTCACACTTAGTCACGTCAGTACTTATGTGGTTTGCATCCTTCCAAATTAATTTTTTGCCATTGTCTTCAGGTTGCCATCATGTATTACAACTAATTATTATACGATAATGTATGGCAACAAATTGGTGAAGCTCATTCTTTGGGAAAGAAGGAAACCAGAATACCAATTGAGTCAAACTCTCTCACATTGTACACATCTTTTTAAGGAGGATTTCAACTCTATTAGCCATCAAACTCTTATGGATAAGCTGTAACCAGACAGAAGTTATATATTTCTTACATGAATACCTATGTGTGTGGGTAAGCCATCTTGTTCAACCAGTGTCTAATCTTGCTTCTTTTGCTGTAAATGTTTTTTACCAAAATTCAGTACTTTTAACTCCTGTAATCTAGTTGCACAGTTTATAGACTATTTTTGATACTGTATGTCTTATAATGGTAGGTCCTGATGTGTACACATCTTCCCTCTGCTATGTGTCTTGCCTCTTGCGTGATTAAGGTTACGAACCAAAATATTGCGGAAAAGCTTCTTTTTTTTTTGTCGTTTTCTTGTGTTTGTCCCCTGGTGCCTCATCTGTTTGTAAGGGATGAGTAGTTTTCCCTATCTTATCATTTGTTCTTCATGAAAAGTTAATATTTCTTTAGTATTTTTACATATAATAAGTTTGAAAGAGGAATATATTACTCCATCATACCTTTTGATTCCTACTTTTGGAAAAGATTGTGTTTCTTGCTGCTATCCTACTTTGACACCCCTATAACATCTTCATTAGTGTATGTGCTTAGAACTAATTGTGATTTTTGTGTTCTGAATACTTAAAAGCCATGCTAAATGACAACATAGTTTGATCAATAAAAATACATAAAGTTGTTACACGAGATGCCCCTAATCACTGATATTTGGTGTTCAGCATAAACTTACTCTAAGATATTTTGTTCTCTGTAGGTTGTAAACTATTTCAGTGGATTCTACTACTAGTACTGCTACTTCATTTCTGAATGGAACAGAACTGTATTGCATTTGTAATGTAAAATTGCAATAAGAAGCTAGCATATTTGAAATATTTTTGTTTGAACCTGTTTATAAATTCAACATTTGTTCTTATGTTTATTTTGACTTAAGCAATCGACAGTAACACTTAAAAAAAAAAATGCAGGGTTTACCAATTTTAAAACAGCATACCTGTTTAAAATGAAGTCCTCTCGGGTGTCCAGCTGGATGGTGTTGTGTAAACACGACGTTTCGACAGCTTGCTCTGCTGTCTTGCTCTTGACCAAACAGAGTAAGCGGGCCTCCAGCTGAAGGTATAAAGGAGGTTCAGTTTGTGGCCAAGTCAGTCGAGGCAGTGACAGCATTCAGCTTGCAACAGCTACAACGTACCTGATGAAGACAGCAGAGCCAGCTGTCAAAACGTCGTGTTTACACGACACCATACGGCTGAACGCCGAGAGGTCTTCATTTCATTAATACACTGGAAAGTCTCCACTCACACAGCATAGCTGTTTACTTGCATTTTAGCATTTTGTTGGAGGACTTCAGTTTTACATAGTATTAGAAACGACCTTATAAATTTCTTCCACTTACAGAGTGCTGATTCAGCGGAAGACAGTGGTTCTCTTCATTTGAGTACAGCAGAACATCTAGGGAATGTTGATCAGAATGATGTAAACGCAGGGACGGAAGACGACAGATCGACACCAGTTGCAAATGATGACAGTTGGACCGATGTTAATCTTAATGAAGAGGGCACTGAAATTGGAATGTCTTCAGACGCAGGACGTAACAATATAATCGATGCACGTGATCGCAGTCGAGGCGAGAAACCGCGTGCGGAAATATCTGTGGTTCGTGTTCCTGACGGCATGTGTCCGACTCCGACACAAATAAGGCCCGACGACCTGCCTATTAAACCAATGGTTGAACATTTGTCTGTACCAACACCTTCTCGTGAGCTTCTCTCACTCAGAAACTGGAAATGGCGCTTGGCTCTGTCTGCCCTTTGCTGAGGGAAATCATGGTTGACTTTGCTCCATTCCTGTCAAAGACACTGGTTGGTTCACATGGACAGGAGCTCCTAATGGAAGGGAAAGGTGAGTCAGAACTTTTTTCATTTCCCTGAGTTCTGTAACTTAGTTGTGATATAAGCACAATATAAAATATATGAATTTAAAACAAGAAGAGGATTCCAAGCACGAATGTTAAGTTTAATGTGATACCACTCATCAATTCGCCATTGTAACTAATTAATCAGTCCTATTCTGGAGGACATATGAAACAATTCGGTGCTTAGTCATTGTAGATGATCGCTGTTAATTTTTTAGTTTGTTCATAGATTTACAGGTTTTTAGTCAGGTCGTCTCGTAATTTATTGCTTTCAGCCAATTATAATACATACTTCTTTAATTCCTCAGTGATAAGATAGGTGCTGGGATAACAACACCGTTGATATACATTTTATTCAACTGTTTTATTCCAATGAAATCCTTGTAAGCATATATGCGAAACAAGTCATCAGCTTTGCCAAAAGATTCTAAAGCGTATTACGAATACAACAGACATATTGTCCCGATATCACCTACCCAGGTGAACTTACCTGGTTACAATCTTGGAGCTTAAATAGGCAGTACAGAGTTTTTGAGAGAGCATTAAAAGAGCTGCCTGTACCTTCTCAAGCTTTAACAATTGCCCTGTCATCAAAGATATGTAAAAAATTGTAATACATAAAAATTACTTAGAATCATGATAACACATTTTGAAATGATAATATCAAATGACGATATTTATAGGCATTTAGAAACAAAACTGACAAAATAAAATATTCCAAATAGCCGAAAATCATATTTTAAACATTATGGCTTGCATAACATTCATAATTACAGTCTTTAACTAACATTTCAGACATTATGCTGCATTTAATCATATTACACTTGATTTAAACAAATTCCATACATCAAAACACTCATTCATAAAAATATGTGAATTTATAATCAATTGCTGTTTATCTGTCTTTAGCACCAATCTATTTAATTCATAACATTGAAATTAATAGCTAGTTGAGTTTGAGGGCTGTCACAATTAAGTTTCTTTTTTCATGAGAGAAAAGATGTGCTGGGTTCACAATAATTCATTTAAATGTTAAGAATTGATTTTTTTTTTTTTTGACATGTGGTTATATAATAAGCTTAGACTCTTTCATGTTTGTTCATTTCTGTTCTGCATTTATAAATTTGTGAACTTATATTTATTCAAAATGCCAAATATTTTCACAAAAGACGTATGTCAAGTGACCTTCCAGTTTGTTTTCTTACTTATGTGAGCAAGTTATTTAAAGACAAATGGGGATGGAAACTATCAATTCACACAAGGTGCATCTGTTATAACAAAGGTATGAAATAGATGAAACTACGTTTTCTCAGATTCATCACTAATGTCCAATCGTTAAAAACATACTTATGAGTAGAGTTGCATTTTCACATATATCTTGGTTTTGTTCTCTTTGCTTGATGATAAGTGCACCAAAAATGCTTTCCAATTAAAACAGTTAATTTAGACAGTGAAAGTTTCTTTCCTTGTGGCCACATCTAACACAACTGTTGTGTTCCTCATTGTTAGTGATAATGTATCAAAAATAGGAAATAAGGGTGCAGATTGGTTTGAAATAATTGATGATGAATCTTGAAGGATAGTCTGCAAAGAAACCAAAACATGTTTGTGTGGAGATAACCACTGGGACTTGAGTTCCATCCCAGTTAACAATAATAAAAAAAAAATCATTGTGGTGGGCTTCTCTGTTTATACCATTGATGAAATATTTTAGCTCTTAGTTCTTCTAAATTGTTGCCCTTTTTTTATTATTGTACATCATCTTAAGTTCATTTTGAATTAAGACGTTTTAATTTGCTGGATAAAAATATTAATTGAACCTAGTTTCATTGTTTAAATGATACAATTATACATGAATTCAAAGTTGAGGACATGCTATTACATTTGTAGGTTAACTTTTATGGTTATACAAGTATTAATGGATGTTGTGGCAATTTAATTTGTCACAACCAATTGTTTCTTGAGAAAAGTGAAATATGCGATGGTCCAGAAATTCTGCTTCAAGACTACTCAAATTGGAAATAATTCAATGGACACCATATAGAATGTAAGTGATTCACAGGTGTCCGACAACATTCATGTTCCTTCTGTAATAAATATTTGAAATCTGATGTTGATTCTCTGGCGTTAATACTAAAAATTAGGTAAAAGTGAAGAGAATTGTAGATTGAAAGAAAATCTCAGCCTTTGAATATCAATGGCTCCAGCCTAAGTCAGCCATTTTACACACAGCATTTCCTGGTGCATCTTGCCATAGCACTTGTGCTGCTTCCTGGAGATTCCATTCTTGACACCATTGATGTCACGTCCCATTACACAAACATCTCAGATTCCTGTGCTATAGAACATATTTTTCACCAGCACTCTCATAACAACCTTCCTACTATCGCTTTTCTCATTTCCTTGGCACATTGTAGCAATAATTTCTTTTTTCATTCAACGCACTAGATCTATCATCAGATCTACGGCACTCTCAAACTACCCTTGTAACTCAGATTCATAAATGACAAAAGATGGGGGGAAACACCCATCACTTACCAAAGTTTAAGGCAGTAAAAAGTGAAAAAAATATATGTAATATTAAGGAAAAGGGAAACAACTTTCATGCAAAATAACTAGTAAAAGGAAGGGAAAATTGATTATCACTCACCAAAGTTTAAAGTTGTGATGAGCGAAACACATACAAGACAAACAAAATCATATACAATATTTTGGTTTTACACCTTACTAATGTGCTAGGGACCGAGTCGTATGGCTCAGTAGGTGTGCAGATGCTGAAGTTTTATTTGCTTCGGGAAGTCTGAAAACGTTGAAGTTTACCCCATGACTGGCTTTTTCACTCATCAAAGTCTTCTACTTTGGGGAGTGATGGGTCATTTCCCTGTCCTTTGTTATTTATATTACCTAAAAGCCATTTCCTTTTTTCCTTAGATTTATAAATGATATCTTTAAGATCTGGACACATGTAGAGGACAGCTTTATGATTTTTAGTGATGACCTTTGCCATACTCTGAACTTTGAACAATTCTCATTCCCTTGCCATATTCCTAGGTGATGATTTATCTCTCTGTAGCCAAATTCCTACCTGTTCCTTGCCCCCAGTCATTTTCCACCTCTAATTTACAAAATAATGCCAACGAAAAATGTGAAATTTTACACCTAATGACCTGGACGTCAGTCAGACATAAAGCCATAATGAATATTTCCTGAGTATCCCTGCAGACTTGTATGTTGTGACTGCATTCTCCCCCCAAGTAGTCCAACAATATTGAAAAAGCAAGCATAAATAACCTCCAACTATCCATGCAACTTACATCTGATGAATTCCAGTCATTACAAACAAATAACCACCATATACCTCTTACGATGATTCACAGTCTTCTTATCATATTATTCCCCCGGGCTTTGAATTTGTCAACTGTGTCATACGATATGTTTATGACTAGTGTAATTCCTGTGCTGAAATGAAGTTCATCTTCCCAAAGATGCTTACTCCCCAATTCTTACTGATATTTTATGTTTGTTTTGAGTTTTTTTTTATTATTTATGTTTACACAAATTTATTTTTACAGTTTAATTTTAAAAATTTCACCCCTATACATCTATTATTTTTGTACATTTATTTTGATTCTGTGTCCTTCGGTAATTACTTTATTTCCTTATTTTCTCTCGTTTTGCTGTACCAATTTAAATTTCTCACACAATTTAGCTTCACACAGTCAACCACTGTGAACAGTAGCAGTAAGGCCTGGCATTTACAAGGATTTGAATCCCTGTTCAGTTATCCAAATTTCAATTTTTAATGGTTTAATAAAATTTACTGCCAGGATACATCCTCGAAAAGGCCATATCTGAATTCCTCCCAGTTCCTTGTCTCAAAAAAATTATTTGCTGTTTGACTACTACACTAAACATTTTATGCTCTCCACCTGAAAAATAATTTCCATAAAAAATTACGATAATGTTTGTCTTCATGTTTTTTGCTTTTTCTGCACTATCCTGCCAGAATGTACCTGATAATTACAGCATCTCTTTTTGTTCATCAATGTCATCCTGACCTTATTCATGGCAAGCGATGATTTATTCCCATATTCTAATTTTTTTTTTTTTTTTTTTTTTTTTTTTTTTTTTTTTTTTTTACTATCCATTTTGTTTTGTTTCCTTATGACATATTCAAATGTATTTTTGATAAATGACACAGCAGACCAGGCATTAGTTCATAATAGCAAGTCAACATATTTTTAACCACTACATTGCTGTCTTGGAGGCTTTCATGAATTCATCGACAGATCCAGGGAATGCTCTTGTGCTAGCTAACAATATGATGTACAAAATATCATATCATTATAGACACAATGAAGGGAGGAGACAGACCCTGCTTCTGAAGCAATGAATCACATCAACCATGGTTGGTTCAAACTCTGTTTAGAGAAACATATGTTCTGTGTGACAGGTCATAAAAGAGTAGGGTGTCAGATATTGAATAAAGTTTTGTCATTCTCATGAAATGATTCTGAGCCATTATAGTTACAGAGATGAGGTATTAGTCATTTGTATTTTTTACTAAAACCTTTATTACACCAAGGAATGTAGATCTTATTCTGTGGTTTCTTCATCCTGGCTTTAGACAGAAGCGTTTTTTATAATTTAATCACTTGTGTGATACTGCTAAAATTTAGATTTTCTAATGATTTGTATTTAGTAGGGACTTCACAATATGAAATATTACTTCAATTAGGTGCATGCTACTTGCTTTATAATTGCTTTATCTGTACAGGGGAAAAGAATTCTAAATAGTCAAATGATCATATGCACTTATTAGAAGAAAAGTACAAGGATTTTGTAGCATGAAATAGTAATATTCAGTGAAATGTTTTTGTTAGTAATTATTTGTGGTATTCATTTTATTTTAAAAAAATTTTTATTTCTCATTTACCAATAACATAGTTCTCAAAAATTTAGAGTGCTAAAATTAATACCATCTTAAAAAAGTGAAACTAAAATTTTGTAAATTTTGTTTTTAAGAATCCTTTTTGTGTGTGTGAATTTTTTGTTAGATGTAGTGCAAAAACAATGTTCCATGTTTCTATGTACCTGTTTAAGTTATTTCAATAAACTGTTTTACCTGTTATGTCTAAGATTTGCATGACACCTGTTTTTATTAAATTTAAAGCTTGTCCCTATGGAATCATAAATATAATTGTAATGCTTTTATTGTCTTTTTATATCCATTTGCTGTTACTAGGATTCCAAGGTAAAAGTTTCCTAAAATTTGTGATGGAATGAGTAGCTAGCATGTTGCACGATTTACTATCGACTGATTGTTCATTTGTTTTTGGATACCCCTTATTTCTTTGTAAAATAATTTATAAAGTATTAAAGTCACTTTAACTGGTTACTTTATTTTTCAGGGTTAACAACATTCAAAAATAGTAATTCAGTAGTTGAGCTGGTAATGCTTTTGTGTTCACAAGAGTGGCAAAATTCATTACAAAAACATGCAGGCCTAGCTTTTATTGAACTCATAAATGAGGGAAGGTTAGTGGCAAATGATTTGTATGGATTTTTCTTTTATTATTTTCTCTCTTCTTTATTATTTACTTACAATTGTCACTTTTTAGATTGTTGTCTCATGCAATGAAGGATCACATAGTACGCGTTGCCAATGAAGCAGAATTTATCCTGAATAGGATGCGAGCAGATGACGTATTAAAACATGCAGACTTTGAGGTATGTAGGAACATTCTTGATCATCAAATAATGTTTTTTAAAGATTTAGAGTTGATAAAGTTTATGGAAAAATATGCTTGTATGTTTTTGTCTTTCTGAATTTGTAACAGAACCATTTAAACACACATAGTAATGTATTCAGTGTTTTGAAGAAAGGTACAATGTAGCAGAAGTGGGACTAGTTCAAAAGGTTAATAATAATGGACCTCAGGGTAATTTTAGGGATGAGACAGGTTCAGTCCCTGGTTTGGCCATCCATTTATTAGTTTTTGTAGTTTCCTAAAATTATTTCAGAAAAATGCTGGGAAGGTTCGTACAAAAGTCCTATAATTCCTATCCCATTGATCTCCACTGCAATGACCTGTCCACTACTGGCTTGTTATTCCTATAGTAGCTTAACCAGAGAGCCATTAGTCATCACTTTTTAGCTTTCTTATAGGTCCTTCACAGTTACAGCAGTGGTTCCAAAGCACTTGTAGTCCTCAGTATTTCTCATCCCCACATGTAATCCCCTGTTTCATGCTGTTGCCGGTCTCCCAACAAAGGCAAGAAGGGTTGGACTTTGTGACATGAAAATATGAGGTAAACATCCCTAAGGAAGACTGAGTGACAAATGCCTGTGATGATTAGAAGGGTGTTTGATGATGAGAGGAGAGGTTGGTGATTGAGAATTGATAGGAAGACAGAGGAAAATGAAGAGCCTTGTGTGCAAAACCGATCTGGTCATTGGCTGTAAACTGGAGGAAATGATTATAATCTCTACAACAAATAATCCATGTCAAGACAGACCAAAATTTGGCTATAACACAGTCATAAAACCAACAGTCCTCTATGCAAGTGAAACGTTAACACTTAACAGAAAACATTACCTTGAAGAAATAAAAAAAGTAGAGAGAAAAATCATTAGAAAAATTCTAGGAGCAAGACTCACTAAAGATGGTTACAGACTACAATCAATCAAAACAACAGAAAAGTTTTCAAACATCGAAATTGACATCAAGAAAAGGCAAATGAGATTCTTTGGTCACCTTAAGAGGTTACCAGAAAATTGATTGACAAAAAAGATAATAGATTATGTAACTTCACTTAAAAATCTGAAACCTTGGCTGAATGGAATTTGGAAGGATCTTAAAAGTGCAAACATAGGAGCAACAGACATCTTAGAAAGGGACACCTTCAGACACAAAGTAGACAAATGGGAAGTTATAACTTAACAACCAAAACAAAAACAATACAGACCAAAGTGGTAGGTAGAACGCAATCAAGCTTTCTCGGAAAGAATGAAAGCCTATTGGAACAACAAGAAGAACTCAAAAAGAAACTTGATTGCTTAATGTCTTTCATTTATTGGGAGAATTCGCCAATAATAATAATAATAATAAGGGATCACCTGGAAGTCTTTTTTCTGTATTTCTTTTGTTTCCAGCCTTTAGATCCCATCAGTTGATAATTATCTGTGATGCAACTTGTTTGCATGCCATAGCTTGTGTCTTGTGCTCCACGTGCAAATTTATGTGTAGTTTTGATTACTCTACATGTATCTCTGAATGTAGAGTCTTAATACCTGGAGGAAAAATTCCCATTTGTATTTATAATCGAACCAAATTTTCCTGTATAACAGACAAAAGTTGTGTTAGAACACTTAGCAAATTCTGCATCATACTAAATATTGGTTCCCATTAAACTTCAGGTGAGTAACAGTTTGCTGGGGTAGTAGGAAATAGTTCAACTTAAAGTGAAGAATTTTTATTAAAAGAATTTATTTTGAGAGAATTTCTTTTACATTTTATGTTACATATATTTATAAAAAGAAAACCAACAGAATAAAAAGTGTAGTATGATGTTGCCAGTATAAAACTATTGAGAAGTGTTCTCTTTCTGAACCATTTTTTTTTTGTCCAAAATTCTTTAATTCTGTATTGTGATCTTCTGGCACTTTTGTAAATTGGGGTCTGCAGCTACTTAGTCACTGATAATTCTGTTTCGTCATTTACAGTCACAGTGTGCACAAACTCTTCTTGACCGGCGTGAGGAAGAAAGAATGTGTGATCATCTGATAACAGCAGCTCGCCGCAGAGACAATGTCATCGCCAGCAGGCTGTTGGAGAAAGTGCGCAATATTATGTCCAACAAACATGGTGCCTGGGGATATATTGACCCACAAGGAGCTAAGTATGTTTAAAATCAATATTATTGTCTAAATACAGCTGTAGTTAGTAAACATACGCTGCTGTTAATTATGTGAGTTCTGCAAACAAGTAATTTTCATGCATAACTACGAAGTCTTTCACCCGAGAACATTATTTATAAGTAATTTTTACTCATTTATTTAAAATACCTCCATAATTATAAGGACACTGAAATGGTAAAAGTGGAAACAGTAAACATAGCAGGAGCAGTGGGAATGCAAGGGCTGTGTATAGTTGTGTGGGCAGTTTGGAAAGGAAGGTAAACACCAGAGAACTGCAGGAAGGGAGTCTTAAGGAACTGTAGGGAGGGTGTCGTGGTGCCTATTCATACGAAAGGGAGTAAATCAAAGTCTGAGAATTATTACAAGGGTAATACATTGCTGAGTCACAGCCTGAAATGATACGAAAAAATCATCCAGAATAGAAGAATTAGCTAGAAAAGAACAGCATGGATTTAGGTAAGAAAGATCAATGATAGATACAATTTTAATACTTGGACAAATCATAAAGTAAACATGTGAATGTGGCAATGACACAGCAGTAGCTTCTATTGATGGTAAAGTACTAAGAAAAACCATACGGTTAAGCTTAAAATGAGAGAGGAATAAATGATGAAATTTTGGACCCATAAAAACAGTGTTTGTGGATAGGTAGTAGACACTTGAATTGGTTTCACACAGAATGCGGAGTTAGGCAAGGAAGTGAATTGCACCCATTCTTTTTAATATGGTTTTAGACCAGGGGTGCCCAACCCGCGGCCCATTTTTAGTGTTATATATTTCTATAAAATGTGCGTTTATTATCATTATTATTATATTATCAATGTTTACATGTAAGAATAATAGTGGGCCGCAAGATCATTTGGGTTGGCCACCCCTGTTTTAGACGAAGTAATTTAAGAAGTGTAGAGATATAGAGGCTCAGCAGAGTTAAAGGTGATGACGTATGTTGGTTACCTATGGATAAGGGACAAGACAGAACAGAACATGGAAAGGGAATTAATAAAACAGTGGAGTGCAGTGGGGTAACATATCTTGGAGACGACTGTGTAAATAACCAAAATAGCGAAGAAACACTGTCCTATCAAAGAATATGTTATTCAGTGGCAAGAAATGGAAAGAAATTGGAAAAGGTGGAGTGGTTTGTGTATTTTGAAAGCAAGACTAAAAGCTGGAGGAAGAAATATGAACAATAAGGAAGAGTGGACAATTTTATCATCAGATAAAGGATGTAATCTGACTTGGAAGGTCGGGAAAGATGTCAAAATCTTGCTCTATAAAGCATACTTTTCAGCCAGTTTTGACATATGGCTCTTAAACCTGGACTTGAATAATCTGAAATATTATCTGATTATGGGTGACAGGGATGAGGTTTCTAAGATGAATAGAGAACATCACAAAAAAGGACAAAATAAGAAATTAAAACATCAAGGAGAGATTAAAAGTTGAAGCATTGGAAGTGATGTTAATGAAGAAAAGATTGGGACATATCATGAGGATAGAGGAGGGGAGAATTCCAAAGTTAGGACTGTTGCGATAGGAAGGACATCAGTTGGAAGACCACAAGATGTATGGACTAAGAAATAACAGATAAAGGTAATGGAAGTTGAACGGCGACAAGTAGTGGAGGGTAAATGTTGGAGAGACCAGCAAACATAGAAAAGGATGTACCAGATAACCCACAAAAGTGGAAGCTTTGTAATCATTACTGTGCATGGATGTCCCAGCTTCATAGTAAATATTCAGTCTAATTCACCTAATAGTTGACCCTAACTATTTAGTATGAGAAACAGTTATCATTCTTATTTGTTATAGCTCTCTTGAAGAATATATCTTTCCTCACTCATGAAGTCAATAATCAAACCACTTTATAAGAAGTGTGATACCTCCGAGATTAAGAACTATGGATCCAAATCACTTCTATCAGCAAATTCAGAGATCTTGGAAAAGCAATTTATGGATATTATATCCATATAATAATGGCCTGCTCATTAAAGCACAATTTGGTTTTACGCAAGGTGTTTCAACAGAGTCAACATTTTTTGCTTTTTAGACAACTTATGGAATCAATACATAAAGAATTAAATTTCCTGAGAATCATCTGTGATCTAGCTAAGGCCGTTAATTGTGCTGATCATAAGATTTTTCTAGCTAATTTAGTATACTGTGGAGTTAGGGGAAGAAAGTTGAGTGTGGCTTGTGGTGCACATACTTTCATGTTTTACCTTAAAAAAAAAAAAAAAAAAAAAAAAAAAAAAAAAAAAGTGTTAGATCTGACTAGATCCTACTAACCAGCCTGTTAGCAGAGGTGCCTAGTTTCGTTATGTTTAATGTTGTTGTGACCATTAGTGCTGATTGCAATGAAAAGGACAGACAGTAACACTTTGCAAATTTACAATTTTTTTTCTTTCTAATAGAGACTTTTGTATTCAACATACCACAGTTTCACTGCTATAAATGAATAATTTTTCAGACTGAATGAATTCTGGAAATTGGACGCTTGGGAGGATGATGCTAGGAGAAGAAAAAGATTTGTCCATAACCCTTTGGGTTCAAGTCATCCTGAAGCTACTCTAAAGGCCGCCATTGAACATGGGGCACCAGAAGATGCAATACTACAGGTATAATCATGACTAACATAGATAATCACACAGGACTATGTTTCCTTTATACTTCAATTCCTAAGAGAATCTTGTTATTCCCAGGCACGGGAAGAGTTTCATGCCCAGCTGGCTGCATCGCGTGCGCAGCAGCAACAACTACAATCTACTGACCTGATGGATGACAGTGAACTTCTTGCCGATGACCGTGATCTAGATGTGGATCTTACTGGTCAGTTTGCCTGTAGTCATCTAATATTTTGAAATGTTCATTTTACACTACTTCTCAACTTTTAAATGGACTGGAAAGGAAATAATATTGCCTTTTATAATAGAGATTAGAGAAAGTAAAAGAACATACCGGAGAATTTGTTGTAAGTATAGAAGAAATGAATGATAATTCTTAGTATTGCTGCTGAGAGAAGTATATAATAATAAAAAAAACACCAATTTTTGTATACAGAGTTATGTTTACAGTGAATACGGAAATGCAATAAATATATCCAACAATAATTTTGGGTTAGTATTTATTGAGTCTAAAAATAGGTTGCTTCCTCTTGTGTACAAAGAATATTCAGAACACATTTTCTATCAATATTCATTTACACTTCATATCTCTTATATTACATCTCTATGAAGTCTCCTTATATGTTCAGACAATTTCTAATATTTGCTTATCTTATTCATACCATGTTATCTCCTGTTTATGTGGATTTTATTTCAGCATCACTTTCATTGTAAGTTTTAACATGGACTAACATATGAGGAGTATGTGGAGAAAATTTTCTATTTTGATTGCTTCAGAACATTTTTTGTACAACATCAGAGTTTATGCAGCTTGTGACTATCTTATTTCAGTATAAGAAGGCAAGCACATAATGATTCTGTTTGATAATTAGAAACATTTTGAAACAGGAGAATGTCTTTGTGCAATTGCACATACCTTTCATTAAATTCAGTATTACAGTCTTGAGTGAACCATGCACAGAAATACAGGACCATATACAAGCTCAGTGATCTTCTGTGTAATCACACATTGAGTCATAATGGAAAATCAATTGTTCATTTCAAAAATTGTACTATGAAATACCAAGATCAGAATTGGACAAGTTTTAAAGCGGCAAATTCATTAAGGCTGTTTCTGTATTAGCAGTGTTGAGCTAAGGCTTGAAACCCAAATAAAATATCTCTCCAAACTGTCCTAGGTTATCTTCAAAATTTGTATGTAAACTTAGTTATTGTGTGAATTTCATAGTTGATTTTCTTTTCCATTTAGCAAATTAATTAAATTATAAGGATTTTCCTTTCTCATCAATCAGACATTGATTATCTAGTTCTTGCTGCCACATTGTCTTTGCCTATATTTGTTTTATCTGAATTTCCTCCTCCCTCGATTCCCTCCATATCAGAAAATGGGTTTACAAATTTGATATGGGATTCTTCAGTTATCCTTTGTTCGCATGTTTGCAGTATAGATAGGATCCTAGGTGTTTATTTCCCAGTCACTGATAACCGTTATTTTTACACGCTATTATTTTTTGCAGCAAAATCATATTCTCGGTTGAAGAAATGTTGTTTAGATTGAGAAAGTCTTATTGGCGTATTGATGTTCCTTCCCTCATGATGTTAATTTTGGGTACTGGTTGTCTACCTCTCCCCTTCATGTTTTTATTTTATATTGTTAATAATAAACTTCCTTTTTTCACCTTTGCTTATAATGTATTCTCATAATTGAGGGAAATATTTTAAAAATTTCTTTCCCTCCCATCTTCTGATGTGTTCACATTTATTTGGTAGTATATCAATGATATATATAAAATGTGGTGTTGTTCTCTGTCCTCATTTAGCTATGGTAAATATTTCTTTAGTTATTAAATCTGTTAGTAGGTTTTAGTTCACATATTACTTTAAATTGCTGGGCCTTAATAATGAGAACTGGATTGATAACATGTAGAGAAAGAAAAATGGCACAGATCACATTCAGTTTAGTTTATGAAAGCAATATCTAGTCTTTTATTTGCATATAAGACAATAAGATCATTACTACTGGCAGCAAGTGTGTAATTTTTATAGAGGACTATACACTTAATATTATTAATTTTTGAGCTGCTAAAAGTTCGTACATTGTTAGATGTTCAGATACTGCCAAACATTTCTTCTTGCAATGTATCAAGTGTAAGTCATTTTTCTCATCTTCTCTGATAGGCTGAATCTAGACTCCACTAGCGTAGTGTAAGGGAAAAGGGGTACCTCACCGATTTAAGTGTACCTTGCCAGAATATTACTTGAGACCGAGTGTTACAGTTTCTAGTCATCTATTTGTACAGAGATATCACCATATTAAGTAAACTTATGAGACATTTGTTGGTGATGTGCAGGTTCTCCTGTCCCCCCCCCTCCCCCCCCCCCACACACACAATCCAAAATACTGCAGTATCACTGATTATATTTCTGCATGCTTTCTACATTAAGGCAAGTGCTGTAGATTAGAAGACAGTGTAAGTAATGGCTCTGCTTTCTTAATGCCATATTCTATGTGGCTGGCTGCTACATTTCCGCCACTGTAACCTTTTTTGTTTCCAGCTGCTCTCATAGCGAATTAGTGCTGGATTCGTAGAGTTTACTCCTATGGACTGGGCCAATTAGCGATCTTTTTTCCTTTTGTAAGGTTAAGCTTACTGGTGGCTAGCGACTTACTGAACTTCCGATGCAGGAAAGAAACTCATGGCATTTGTGTGAAGAAAACTAAATACGTTGATTATATTTACATTTACGTATTGTAACTTCTCATGAAATGAAGGACCAGAAATTAAATTTCATTACAGGACCAGTAAACATCAGCACAAAAGCCAAGCTGATAGCACCAGGAATTGTGGCACCTGGGATGGTGTCAATCACTTCAACGGAGCTGTACTTTGAAGTAGATGAAGACGATCCGGAGTGCAGGAAAATTGACTCTGAGGTAAGTTTTTCTTCGTCTGTAGATGTATTATTTGAGGTAAGTACTCCAGATTTATTTTTTAAACATAAAATTATATCTGAAACCATGTTCAATGTCCCAGAAGTTTTGGTTATTTTCCAAACATTGATGTAAGAAAGTGAAAAATTGTGGATTCATGTGAAACTGAGAACTTGTGCTTTTTCCTGAACACATTATTTCTCTTTTAGGTGTATGATCTACATCTGCTTTTATCCTTGTGTCTTTCATCCACAATTTTCGTGATAGGGAAAGAAAAAGCATAATATTAAACTTTTGATAGATAATGGTAGCTGGGAACAACAAACGCAAAAAAGAAGAAAAGACAATCACACTTAAAACAATATTTCAGTTTTAAACCTTGTTCATGCATATATATGATACAGTTAACGAGGTCAGTGGCTGGCAGGAACTTCATGGGGAGCTGATGCAAATCGCCAAACAATGCGCACCGTAAGTGGCACGCTTCTACCTACTCCTATCCAGTGGCTGCCAGTGCTCAGCAACATACTACCACCTCACATCAGAAGGCAAAAGCATCTAATAAAGCCATGGTTGAGTCTGAACAATGGGGCTCTTCCCATCCATGGAGATATTAGGGAATACAAAACACGGCTGAAGTCACGTCGCCCTGCCTGGAAGACTGCTGTCAGTCTAACATCTAACTCCTTCAGCCCTACCGATAGCTGTACAGAAGAATGTGCACCACCAACACCACAGGGCATAGTGCAAATTACCAATCCATGCTCAAAACTACCAGGATTCAACTTAGCGCAGTCAATTTGGTGCAAAATTAAATCGCATTAGATGTGGTACGGGAAGAGCTGCTTCAACTCTCCACACCTGGGGCTGGACAGATTCTCCATACTGTGACTGCGTTGAGGTTTCACAAACTGTGTCACACATTGTGCAGGACTGCCCACTGCGTGCCTTTCCTGGTAGTCTGGAAGATTTAAATTCGGCTATGTCGGAGGCAGTGGCCTGGTTGGGGCACCTCGACATCATGTTCTAGTGGTTATGATTGGAGATCCTATCTCAGTGGCCGGCTGCGAACATTGTCCGCTGAGCTGTGTGTATATATGTGTGTTAACTTTAATACAAGATTGTTTATTGAATACAGTATAATTCTTATTGAATGTTGTAAATGTCGTATAGCATCATAAGCAAAATGTATAAAAACGAGGTCAGGTGAGATCACATGGAAATCCACTTAGTTAATGGATAACTCAATTAGTGTGGCCTGGTCAGCTGGGGTGATGGTGCAGGGAGGCAAGAAAATGCTGTAATGATAATTCTGGAGAAATATTATCACTGCATTAATTGTGATGGAGCATCTGCTGAAGTGGCAGTTTCTCCACACACTTATGCATTTCACAAATTTTTAATTTAAACTGTTTTGATATTTAAGAACGAAGTCTTTCTCGGCGTTGAGAATGTATAAACTGCTCTCGGGTGACTAGCCGAGTCAAGAGTGCGTTGTCACACGATATTTCGACGCACTCTTGACTCGGCTAGTCACCCGAGAGCAGTTTATACATGTTTTGATATTCATGGTAATTGTTCACAATATGTATCTCCCTGTAATTTATTCCACTACTTGGCACCCTTGCAATCAAAAGAAAATTTTCCTACTACCTTCTGCCAAAAATCATCTTGTTTATGAGTATGGTTGTCTTTTCCATTCCACATAGTACATTTCCACAGTAATACCTTTAACCAGTTTCTGAAATGTGAAATCTATTTATTTTGTTTATTGTAGTGAGGTTTCTTCTCTGGTTTCTTTCCCCATTTTCCCATCCTGTTACAAGAAACGTGTTTTCAATGCAATATAGAACTCAATTTCTTGAAACATCATTTGATACAAAATTTTATAATGGCTGAATTTCCAAACGCAAAATAATTATGTAGCAGTTTTTCCACCATATTGTTGGTAATTTCTGGTCAATGGAACCCAACACATTGTCATGCATGCCACCAGAACACCACACCTTAGGCAGTGTCGAACCATTGATGCAGATACGTCCACATGAGTAGTGGCACTCAAAACTTGATCCAACACCGTTGGCAAAGCTGTTCTGTCAGTTACAGCCATATGGACGAGATAGCGGTCATCCCACACTGTGGCCCAGTGACTGCTCATCACTGTGTTTGATCCTCTTCTGTTCACTGGTTTCACACGTGCATCACTGTCATAGAAGTTTGCGTTGTATGAGCTGCAATGTCACAGTAGGACAAACCCATTTCCAGGAGACCAATTATTCTGCGATGTTCGAAATCAGACATATATTTATACTACACCCTTTGATATGTTGAGGTATTCCGGTGCTTGCTTGCACATTTCCACTTCGTTTGTTGGCTCTGAACTGAATGAGAGTGGCGTAACATTAACCTGGTTTCTACGTGCATGTCATCTCTCTGCGGCCTTAATCACTGATCATGGTTCCAATGTTCTACACATCCTCCAATTTTGGAGTGATTTTACCATTCCTTCTGGGCGTTGCAGTTTTCGCCAACAGTAGCGTTTAAAAGTCATTCTCAACTTCGTTGCTGTTTTCAGATGAAAAGTGCAGAGCAAATCAGGTCAGTATTGTTGAAATGTTCTTAATCTGACCTTCACCTCTGGCACAGTACACCAGAATGCGCCCATGGCTTTGTTTCTTAGGATTACCGGTTAGGTTAATGTAGCCATCACAGAGACTCCTAGCTTAATTGAACTATAACAGAGACGCATGCTTGGCAAATCAAAACTCTGTTAATTAGTGGCTGAACCCTTCAGGGATATGCTGGCCAATAATGCAATATGCATTGTTAATAAGTATATTATAGCTGCAATGGATGATGCATATTATTTTTGTGCAGAACATTTTTTCGCATTTCAGTGCTGTAATCACCAGCTTTGACATTTTTTGATTCCACAATGTTTCATCTCTGACTTCTCCATTTCACAGCAACAGTGTCATTTGGTGAAATTATTTTTTTTTCTGGTTTTGATTTTTAATGGTTTTATGCCTCATCAACATCAGAGCCTTTACACCCAGTAGGGGATTGGCCATGCTGAATGGGATGAAGCCATCTTGGCATTAGACTGGATTGGCATTGAGAACTACGTAGAACCAAAATCTGACTTAACCCACATCCTCCAAACTGCAGTTCCAAACATTACTGCTCTCTCATAAGGCTTCATGTGGAAGCCCCATTAATGATGCAGTTATGTAAATGTTAATTGCTGTCATCTGGTTGTACAGAACGTTTATCTTACCTGTTCACTTTCACCTGGTCCACTGTGTTCATAAAACAATTAAATGAAATTCTTGTAGCTTTCAGAAACTGTAGGTATTGTTATCCTTGTCCATAGTAAGGTCTTGCATCATCGGGTAGGTGTCTTTCAAAGAGTTACGTTCGCATATAGTATGAACTGAATTGTGTAGTAGCTTCTTGATAAGTTGTTTCTGAGGACTAAGTCAGTTCCATGTTCGAAATATAGTCGGAATTTTTATGTCATTAAGCATATTCAATATGGGCCCCAGCAGGCTTAGTGGGTTTTAGGTCGCCAGTTTCAATTCATTGTGAAGTGTGGGTAGTTTTAATGAAGTTATTGTGCAGTTCTTTCGTTCCCCTCATTGTGGTGGACATTAATTGTGTATCAGAATACTTAATGTCTTTATTATATAAATGAGGAAGCTTGCAACTAAATACCTTAGTGGCTTGCTTGTTGTCTGTGAAGAATGCATGGGCGCTTCGTTAATGAATTCCTCCTAAGACTTCCGGGTTAGATTGGGCGTCCAGGCATAGGCGGATTGCGCGAGCAATTGGAACTCTATTAATAAGACGGTCGAACGCCAGTCGCGGATTTACCGATAGTAACTGTAAGCGTATTTTGAATGGCGTGTGTTTTGTGCCTCTGGTTATTTGTTTGTTGGTAGTGTTACGTATATATTTACAGTGTTGCTGAGGGGAGAGTAAATGATAGGTGTTGCGTGCAGCGAGCCAGGTAATTACACTGGTTGGCGCTCTGACAGACAGCTGTCAAGAGCTCAGCCAACCCGCCCCAGGTAGCCCCGGCACGAACCTGCACGAAGAGGAGCAACAAAGTCGCCCTCGGAATTTCAATGTTTTCGTCATTAATGCTTGTACCCGAGTGAGAAAGTTTTTGTGGAAGCGGTAAGTTTACCTTCTCGTATGCCCGGCGCGGTGATTTTTTGTTTTACAGGTATTTAGCGTCAAAGTAATGTATTCGGAGAGTTCTTTTTTCCAGTTTGTAGTGGAAAGACGGAAAGAAAATCGGTAATGGGAAATACTGAGAAACTATTCCGTCATTCGTGTTCACGGATTTCGAAAGAAAACAGTAGTCTGGAAAACAGGATATTCTTTGAGGTTGGGATCATAAAATTGTGGTCAAACTAGTTTGTTGTTGATGTAAGAACGAAGACTTTCCCGGCGTATGACTGCAATGTAGTCTTCACGGGTGTACCGCAGTATCTGTGGGTCAGCTGACTAGTGCAGATGGCGGAGCTAGCCGTCGAAATATCGTGTTTCCACAACACAATCCGGCGGTACACCCGTGAATACATTTTAGTTTGTTGATGTTCCAACTTGTTGACCATTGCCACGCCGTTTGTCATGATGACGGTTGCTAACACGGGAACGATCGCGTCTTTTCGCTCAAATTAGAAGAATGTTTCAAACATCCACAATTTCCAGACAATATTAACGCCTTTCGTGTCCATCTAAAGCGGGAGTCCCCAAACTTTTTAACCCGTCGACCCCTTGATACGATATTTGCCTTCTTATCGACCCCCACAAGTATTTAATAAAAACATTAAATCATTTTTGGCATTTCTGATGCTAAGCAATAAGGAGGCCTGCATAACAACATAATTTATAAAATCGACCCAAATAAATTAACAGAAAAACGAGATACTTTCCACCATTATTATAATCTCAAAAAATAGGAACAAAACTATGGATAGATGGAATAAATTTCAAATAAAGACCTACAAAAAAGAACAGATGGTTGTTGCACTGTTTTAACTTGTCACATAGCGATGAATCCACCTTCCTAATGCACTCTTCAACTCTCAATACTGTTACTATCACCTCTTAACAACCACCTTACCTCCGTGAGCAAAAGTAATTGGTTGAAAGTTTCATCATTTACTTCACATGACTTCGCAAACAGACCAGAATTGAGAGGATGAGCTTTACCTTAATTTATTGACCTGATTGTTAGTAGAACATTCCTATTTTTTCGTGTGAAGGTTAATTGAATCTCTTTAGTATTAATCGGCCTCGTGAAATCTCTTATCGATCCCAAGGGGTCGGTATCGACCACTTTGGGGACCCCTGATCTAAAGCAAGGCATAAACGTAACAGACTAAACTCAAAAGACTAAGATACAATACATTTTTAATTTTTAACCGCATTTTTGATGGAGTGTATCATGTTAATTAATGTTGTGTTGTTAAAAATCATGACTCTTGAATAAAGAACTTGATCACCAAAAACGAGAGTTCGTGACTAGATTTGAATGCGATGCTTTTGTTCATGAATCGATATAACGAGAGCTTGACAGCTTTTAATACACATATAACTTTACGCCATTTAGAAAGAAAGTTTCTGTGTAATACTGCATCATGCACCCACTTCGCAGTTCATTTATTTGTCAGCTCTTAATTGGCCGGCGTCTAAACTGTGTTTCGTTAATGTAACTTTAAATACAGATAACGTGTTTTTTACACTTTTCCCACTTTTCTATTTCGTCGCAGTCGATTCTGTCTAAGAAGAGGATCGCAGCATGACGGCTTTAAACACAGTCAAGAGCAGAGACAAATGAACATCACGCTCCCGCTTGCTCCTTTCAATAATCCAGGTTTATATTACTTGTTGTCAGATTAGGTTTCTAGTCTTTCTGTAATGTTTACAGTAGTTGTCTGTGAATAGTTTTGTTCACTTCCTTAAAATAATTATTCAAAAACTTTTTTTTTAATGCAGTGGCAATGTAATTAACCCTTTTTACTCGCATCGTAAAAAGCGCCATGTTTCCAAGCGTGGCATAGTTCTGCTCTCTTGAATATGTTTTCTGCATACAATGTAAAGTTTACTGTAGATGGCAGGATTGCAACTAAATGAAGATACATTAAAAAAAAAAAAACTCCTGTAAAATTTTTACCTTTTCTCTACTAATTTTCCTGGAAAAACGAGTGGGGAATTTTATGCTTATAGATGTTAGACAAATATATTTAGAATTTAATTCGGCAGCTTGAGGATGAAGTTAGCTGATGACCTAATATCAGCATTTCGAATTTGTGTTGGCAGCAGTGTATAAGGCAAATATCCTCAAGGAAATGCGGGTGCTGGTATTGTTTTCTGATATGATGGAAGACATGTGTTTAAGTAGCATATAACTTTATGGTCAATTTATAGATTATTCGTTAAATACTTGTAACAAGCTATTTTACTGATTGTAATCTTAGCATTATCTGTTGTTTATGTTCAACGCAAAAAAAGATTAAATAGGCATCAACTAAGTCTACACAGTTTTTATCTCACAGATTTCCTTTCTGTACAAATTACATGGTTCAGTTCTTTCAATAACGCCTAGTCTTGGCCTCCTACTCTAAACGTTTTACAACATAACAATAACCCCTTCTTTTATATTTTATGAATTAATACTGCCAAAGCATATAGAATTTTGTTCGTTTATTTATATTCCGTTCATTTCTTATATAGAAGCACCTTTAACGGTTCTTCTCTTATTTTTTCCGTATTGCTTTCACCAGTAATGATATTCGCCAGTGACTCTTGAGATGCTCCAGAGATATTCTTCGCCGGCGACTCCTTGTTCCAGAGACAGTTAAAAAAAAAGATAATCATAATAATAATATGGTTAAAATATACTAGAACAAAGCATTTAGAGTGATATTTAGATAACTTTCATTTTCTCGCAGACTATATACTTCATAAGGATCATATTTTAATACGCTGAGCAGATAAAACGCATCTGAACATCAGGAAAGTCGGTGCGGAATTTATATGGGAGTAGTTTACATCGCAACACGTCGTCGCTAACATGGCACTCATGAAATTATTAATACTAATTATTGATAATAACTAAATTTCCACTGCCTTGTGTTATAACAAGAACATTCTGGTCGAGGCTGCATTCCAACCTAAGCACATCTTAACTAATATTGCCGCTACAAAGTCAAACTATGCAGACATACCTAAACGTATGAAATGCTTCACGGACTGCACTTCGGGTAGTAAAGATATTGTCTCCATCAGGATTCCTAGATTGCGTAGCATAAATTATCACAATTAATTTCATCATACACCTTCTTTATGAACTGTAACCGAATTAACAGAGGCGCAATAACACTTTCAGTGTATGACGATGTAAACTTGACCCGTTTGTGTTACGGCAGAAAATAAGTAGGCAAATATTTCTTACACTGGTTGTAAGGCTAGGGTGGAAAGCGGGCGCAAAGGTGTAAATCACGGAGGTCGGTAATTTCACTTTAAGTCCGTGCTGATGGTCTGTAAGTTAGTATCGGTGAACGAAACCCGGCAATTAGAGCGCGCTGGCTCCATTCATCAGGTGCTGACTGGTAAGTATACGTTAGGCTAGGTGCGATGCCCGATTACGGTGGCGCTCTTCAATGGGCCCACAGGCCACCACCACTAACGAGCTGCACCACTGTAACGGAATCGTTACTTTCGCTGCCGTGTATATTACAGTTTTCAACAGTAACAATCTGATGAAAGTGGAAAGAAAATAGATGAAGGTTTTGTTACAAATGGTTAAGAGGGAGGGCCACGGAGGCCTACCCAGCTATATTCAGTATCTGTGGCATGGGTGGACTTTTGTCAGAGTTTTACCATATTCAGTGGTCAGCCTCAGTTGGCAACAGATCAGTGTATAACGTAACAGTGAGCAGTGACTTTTCATTATAAACTAGCCCATCCTTCTATTTAATTAACTTCACATATATAAAGTATATGTTTGCTCAATGATATCTGCTGAAGATTATTATTTTCTTTTTCGTTGCCTTTACGGCGATTGTCTAGCCTCGTTACTGTTCATAGCTTTATTTACCGTCTCGATTTTTTTATATAATTTTTTTATTTTTTTTTATTTTTTATTTTTTTTGGCACTCGCTGATATATGCACGTTAGGGAAAAACCAGGCTGTAGTCGTTAATTAACGACCTTTGATAGAAACCCTTCCATATTCTTATTTATTGATATTATTCGATCGAAATGTCAGAGTATACCATTCGATGTGATAAAAGTGGCTGCGAGTACAAATGACATAGCCTGTTGTGTGATCGGTAACCGTCGCGCCCTGTATTGGGGAGGACGCGGGTTCGAATCCCCGTCCGGGCATCAAAATTTCCCCAAATAACTCTAGGCGAATGCCGGGATGCTTCCTTCAAAAAGGCCATGGCCGAATTCCTTTCAGTTCCTTGTCCCCAGTCCTTTCCCCCCTCTAATGGCCTCGACGTCGACGAGGCGTAAAGCCATAAATAAATAAAAAATTATGGGTGACATTGGTTCAAATTGTCGTCCGACCATCCAAATTTCGGTTTATATTCCTCCCCATTCCTTGCTCCCAGTTCTTTCCAACTTCGACAAGGCGTAAAGCCATAAAAAATGGGTCGCCCATTAATGGCGTGAGGTGAAATAGGGGGGGGGGGGGGTCCGGCGAAATCTCACTAAAACTCACCAAGAGGGAGGGGAGGGGGCAACGGAAATCTCTAGTGTGGTTTTGAAAGTTTTGCAGCATTGTAGAGCTAAAAAAAAGGTCTACAAATGACGCGAAACTCGACTGTAAAGGGGGGGGGGATATTTGGTCAAAAAAACCGACCTTAGGGGGCGTATAACCGCCCTTGGAAGCATGAGACCTAAGAAAAAAAAGGTTAACAAAAGTTGCGAGGTCGATTAGTAGGGGGGTAGGGTCTCCCTCAAAATCTCACGTCATTTTAGGGGGAGTGACCAAATCTCACGAAGTCTCACCATAAAAGGGGGGGGGGTCCGGAATTCCGGAAAATGACCTCACGTCATTAATGGCGCCCCCAAAAGGATTAGGTAGTAGTCCGATACAAATTATACTAGTTTATACTTTATAACTCCTTATCCATCGAAGACCCTCCCAGTTGGTTCAGTTAGTCGTAGGTTAAATCTCAAACGTCCCCGACTTTCCTATGAAGGGAAGGGTAACGATATTGTTGATTCGACCGTCAGATGGGGATGTCAAGTCTGGCGGTCCTTTGGTACTCTTCGGAAGAGTAGGCATGAATGGGCCGACACGAGATTTCACCTCAGTTTACAGTCGTCTACACAAAATAACAAACACGTAAATACGTTCCGACCACTGCGGAAGACAATGGGGATCCACCTCAGTCTAAATTTACAAAGAAAAAGTAACAACCAACCTAACGGTTGAGAGGGGATAAAAAGAAGATCCATCGGAGGTGTTGTACGGTTCGACTTCGGCTGATTTTGGCGCCTTTTAACTATTACCACACCTCCGAGGCACGCCACGTTGTTGACACGGCCCGTGGCTCACTCAGCGAGAGCTTTCCTCTCTGAGTGACTGATGGCGGCTCCGTTTCCAGAGATTATTACCCGGCGAGTGCCCTAATGAGTGACCGCCCGCTGCAAACGAGCAGGTAATTGATTTTTAAACGGCGTTTTGCATGCGGGCACAGCGAGCGTGACTCGGCGAAGCCCTGCGGTCAATAACGCACGATCTCGCGGACGAGGCGTTCACACCACACGCTGCGCCGCGGAACTTTGTTTACTCAACGACACATTTCCATAATTGCGAATTTAATGGCACAGTGCCCGCCCCGTCCGCTCCTGACACGGTGTCCTGGCGCCGGAGGATGTTTTCATCTGGTCTGTTCCGGCACGTAGCGGAGGTAGTGGTCCACAATTCAAAACCGAAGTACTGGGATAGATCCCAAACCTCCCCGCAGTGTGTATGGTGTGAGGCCATACCACACTGTTGATGGGGACAGTAAGACTGGCGGCCCCTTGGAGTATTTCTGAACAGTAGGACTGAATGGTATTTGCAGATTACCTATTAGTTTGGGGAGAGGATGAAAGAGAGGTGCAGGATCAGCTGGATGTGTGGGAGAGAGAGGTGGCAGCTTATGGCATGAAGTTCTCTGCGAAAAAAAGTGAAGTAATGATAGCAACAAGAAAGAAGAATAGGACGGACATAGGCATATCACTTGGAGGGGAGCAACTAAATAGAGTGGAATGTTTCAAATACTTGGGAAGCTGTATTGAAGAAAGTGGAGGAAACAGTATGGAGATAAATGAAAGAGTAAGATGTGCAGATGGATTTTTTAAAAGTATTAGAAGTCTCGTATGGAGTAAGGATGTCCCGCAAAAGAGTAAAGAGGCAATCTATAAAACATATTTTGTGCCAATTTTAACATATGGGTCGGAAACATGGGTGATGAAGGAAAGAGAGACAAAGGGAGAGTGCAATCTGTGGAAATGAAATTTCAGAGGAGTAGACTAGGAGTAACAAGAAGAGACAGAATAAGGAATGAGAGAATCAGGGAGTAGATAAAGGAAGAACCACTATAACAGAGAATTGAAAAATCTAGGTTGCAGTGGTACGGGCATGTAAAGAGGATGGGAGAGGAGAAGTTACCAAGGAAGATGCTGGAAATGGAGCTGAGAGGGAAGAGGCCTAGAGGAAGATCGAGGGACAGATGGATTAAAGGCGTTAAGAAATGTGTGGATGAAAGAGGAGGAAATTGGGAGACAGTGGAAGAAGAGAGATAGGGGTTGGACAGGAAGCGCTGGCGAGGCTTTTGTTCCCAGTAGACCCCGGCCAGTGGCTGGAAGCTGCCCTAGATGAAGAAGGACTGAATGGGCCGATCCTCTTCCTTCTTTCATCTCTCATCCGCAGCGTCCTACACTGAAGACATACACTACCACAGTCATCCACACTTACATTAACATTTACAAACACCGTCACACTGGGGAGGCAACAGGAAATCACCCCAGCCGATCTTCCAGAAGTTCCCATGGAGGGGTACATCCTCCACTGTAACCATCGTTCCTTCCACTATGAGCCTAATAAAATAATCGTTTTAAAAAAAAGTAAAAACCGCCTTAAAAAACCACTGAAAATTATAAAATTTCGTTATACCGTGCTTAGAAGATAATAAATCTAAATGGACTATATTTTACACCGAGCGTGGTGGGTGAATGGTTAACGTTCTGCCCTCGCATTCGGGAAGACGCGGGTTCGAATCCCCGTCCCGGCATCCAGATTCGGGTTTTCCATGGTTTCCCCAGATCACTCCAGGCGAATGCCGGTATGCATCCTTCAAAAAGGCCATGGCCTAATTCCTTCCCGTTCCTTGTCCCCAGTCCCATCCCGCCTCTAATGACCTTAGCCATCGACCAGGCGTAAAGCCGTAAGGGAAAAAAAAAAAAAAAAACGCAATACATTACATTGGCATAATTGAAATTTTTAGATTAATCGGTCATTTGTGGAGTCAGTGCCACCCAAAGAAAGAAAAACAAAAAATGACCACAATATGGAATGACAATATTACATAAAAAATCCTGTTACTTCTTACCTATGATTAATGCTAGAATCATGTTTTAACAAAACTGAAACTTACAAATGATGCACTAACATTATACTAACTGTAAAGCGTTTACTATGATAAGCCTTCCAAGCCAGAGATATGCCTCTACCACCAACGAGGCCGATCCATAGATTAAAATACCGTCTAATTTGTTCCCCTAAACTGTGTCCCGTAAAAACAATATCTGCCTCACTACATGATGTAAAATATTTGGTATTTTCGTTCGTACTCCCCGTGTCGCCTCGAACAGCAAATAAAATGCAGTAATTCATTTCTCGCGATGTGACAGCTGAGTGGAATTAAGAGGGTGGAAAGGGGGAGACGGGTTGGGTTTTTGCAAACAAATTTTGACAGTATTTTTATTTTAAAGCCTACGTGTTAAAAGTTCCGTTCTAATCGAAAAAAACTGTGGGTTTATATAAAAATTATGTGGTGTAAAGGGGGAGAGGGGGTGGTTTTTTAATTATTTTTTGGTCAGAAACCTTCTTCATGATAAAATAAATATATATGTACCAACTTTCGTGGTGATCGGTCAAACGGTGTCGAATTCTAATAATGTCATTTATATGTATATATAAAGATATGATCTCAATGAAATTTATATGGGACCACTTTGAAGTATACCCAATCCAAATTTTTTTTATAAAAGATAAAAAATCATTACAATCTGTTCACAATTGGCGAAGATATCACTGAACATACATTAAAAAATACGATCGAATTGAGAAGCTCATCTTTTTTTTGGAGTCTATTAAAAAGAGCATTACGGACACTCCTGAAATTTTGAAACTACAACGAGTTAGAATTTACTATTTTTTTTATCCAAAATTTGGTTTTGTATGGAGAGAGGAACGACGTCAATCGAACGTCGGACGTGAGGTTAGAACAGTTTGTTTTCGGTGAGGCAGCCGCGGGCGGGCGTCGATATTTCACAGCGTAGTCCGCCCCCGCCTTAACAGATCGAGCGACAACTGGCGGGCGCTGCATGACGAACGGCCTCCAGCCACATCCCCTCTCTCCCCCCCCTCCACCTTACCAGCATCTTCCTCCTCGTGGTCGCTGCGTGAGGTATTCCTTCAGCTTGGAACACAGTACGCCTGACTCAAGTGTTAGTGCCAGCGAAACACGTGGTTGTTTCGTAATGAAACCCAGACTTCCGATTTCAGGAAATCAACCTTCTCCTGAGTACGCTTGAACAACTATTTAGCACGTAACATCATTCGTGGCAATACCGAAATGTTTTTCGATATAAGATACTTCCACTAGAATAACGACGTATTGAACACGGGAAGATTCAAACCACTGGTCTTACTTATCCCCACCTTGCCGTAACCATATAAACGAATTACAGGGTCCGTCTACTATTTTCGTATCAGAAACTGAACGTTTTTTTAACAGGGGCGACCCAGGAATTGGGTTTTGGGGGGAGGGGGCTTGGCTTGAGTGAATTTTGGTTGTGGCGTCTTGCCATCAGTGGATTTGGGTTTTGGGGGGCCTGAGTCGGGAAAGGAGTAGTCTATTTAATCTTCATACCAGGTAGAGCTAAAAAAAAGTCTCAAAATTACAATGTCGGGGGTGGACCTAAATACTTGGGGGGGGGGGGGGAATTGAGCTCCATAGCCCCCTCCCCTGTTTGTTAATCAAATAACATGCACCGTTTACTTACGCTCTCCCCTTAAAAGAGAGACCAATCAATGACTTGGTATTATTCAGCATAGCTGGAAACCCCTATACACACATTCTAGCACATAATCACATTGCCTAAAGCAAATTCTAGCAACACAAACGCAGTCAGAAAAGAAATTACCATCGTTAATCACTCCACTGTTTACGATTATTCTCAATTTAAGTTTCAAGGTCTTGGATTAGCTGCAGCGGTTTGAATTATAATTTCACACGCTGAGGATAGCCGGTTCGATTCCGCCGTAAGGCACAAGAGATTTTTATTAAGTATTTTGTTGATATTCTGTTGTCCTACACTTTGAAGGTAACAAAACGCTTGTATAGAACGATACATACGTTGACGTCATCAGAGGCGGGATCAGATCGTGGGTATGCAACGGAAACAAATTGGGCCATAGCCTTCTAAACGAACTATCCCGGTATACACCTAGATTGACTTTGGGAAACCATGGAAAACTCAAATCTGGGTGGCCGCATCTTCACGAATGTGAGGCTACAGCGTTACTGTTCACCCACCTTACTCGATTTCATAACTATGCCTTACTTTAGCATACTTCAATATCTGAGGAGAGTAAAACTGGACTTGAACATAAACAAATTACGGACACCTTCAATGATTCCTGATACAAGACTCCTATTCTATTAAAAGAGTTTTTTTTTGTCAAGAATCATAGTTTTTGTAACGCATACAGTAGAAAGCCATTCCGCTACGAGCGCGGGGCATAAAAATGGATGTAGTACTGGTTTTTGCCTGCATCAGAATTCATTACCAAACTGTTTGCGAAAGTCGACTTGACAGATCAGCATTCCAATTAAATGCTAAGTGCTGTCAGACACGACTGAGTGAGACACTGATAAAGTAGTGTCACCTGCGTGTACAACATACAGGTGTCATGTATTAACGTCGCGGGTGAATAAGGCCCCACGTCTCGTATAAGTAGAGCGCGGCGCAACATTACGATTCGCTCTCTGCTCTCCATATGGCGACCTTTACATCAGCAACTGAGCACATTAGGTGTTTTTTCTTAAATTTTGATCCATCCCCCCTCTTCTTGGTGAGATCTGACGCGACTCTGCTCCCCCCCCCCCCTCTCCCTAACGTAAGATTTACCTCGTAATTTTGAAAACTTCTTTTATTTATATATTTTTTTTTTTAAAAAATAAAGCTCTTCTGCTCTTTAAAGGGCCAAAAACTGAATTATAAAGTTGACGTGACCCCTCCCCTCCCCCCTAAATGAGATTTTACCGGACCGTTTGTGCTGTCTACAATATTCCTCAACTAAAATAGTAGTAATAAACACGCTGCCATTTTGAAACATTTGGACATCACACTGAATGCCGTCTGATATTACTACCTGGCAATTGGAACTTCTATTTCTAGTGATTCTTATAAAACGCAGTCACCTCAGTCAGATGGTTATTGGAATAAAAATATTTTTTATTATTTTTATCCACACACTTTAAAGAACCGATAGGCACAGAACTGTCCAACCACCGACTGATATTTTCCAATAAGTTCAATTTTAACACCAGCAATTATGATTATCCAACGATTGCCAGTCCTTTGGCAAAAATGAGACATGTTTATTTCAACTAGTCACATTAATTTCAGTTCAGCACGTAAAAGAAACAGTTTTCTTTAATCACTTTATGTATAGTGGCTACAATAGTCCACCATATTTAATAAAAACTCGTTTCTCCACCAACCACAGTTTTTGTTTCGTCAACACGGCAATGTGAATTAGTTTAGCTTGTCGCAATGTAATTATAATTCCACACACTGTCAACAAAGAAAAAACTTTATAGTCGTACAATTGTTTCAGGATAAGTTCCTACTAAACCAGCGAACATCACGGAACTTACTAGAATACATTACCAAAGATTCTATTTTTACAATCAACCCAGCGATACTGATGTGTAGCAGTCGACATTACCCTTGTATGTCTCAGAGCAACATGATACAATAATTAACCAAACGATAATAATAAAATTAGGTGGCACTTTAATTAGTAATATGACAGGCTCCCCTCCTATTTTGATCTCACGTAATTAATGGACGCCCCTTATAACTGCACCGAGTTGGGTGAATCAGGGGTAACGCTCTGGCCTGGCATTCGTGAGGCCGCGGGTTCAAATCCCCGTCCGGTTAGGCAGATTTCTGTTTTCCCGAAATCACTCCCGGCTCCGGGACTTTCATTGACAGTTAATAAATCCTGGCAGGTTGAGCCAATTTGCGAGGCTCTGCTTTATAATTTAACTGATTCTGATAATGGTATACCGCTGGGAATCACATGTGGCCCAAAGTATGTCATCCCACACGGATCTTGCTACTGCCTTCCTTGAATTTTAAAATGTAATTTTTAAAGAATCAGGTGGTTTCCTTATCCAACAAAATACTGCGACATCTGTGCGTTAATTATCTGCATTTTAATATCTCGAAGCATCACAAATGCTCAGTAATTAGACTGCTTTCACACACCTGAATTAAACAGAATTAATACAACACTGGCCGCTCTCTCCTAAACGTAACGAAACACCTTCTCCCGCCATTACAGATCCTCTTTCTTGTTGCCCGCGGTCAACTCAACTCGACTTTTACAGTACTACCAACCTCTTAAAACTTAACTACTACAAAATACTTTAAATTACCCCGTTTATTCCCTACACACACTACTTTGCTGTGAATCCTTATATTGAATACACATATATAAAAATTTATTTACAGTGTCATATGCCAATGACTGGTGACGTAGGAACTCACGAGGCAAATATCGAGATGGTTCCTTCAAGAGATCATGGCCGAATTTCGTCCCGATGCTTGCCCTCCATCCTTTCCAAGCTCTAATGAACTCCACGCCGACAAACTATAAAGCCCTAAATATATAACCTTCATAATTGTGATTTAATGGGGACCTGTAAATTTGTAATGCGTGAAAGAGAATGAAGATTGTTCAATACCACGCTACAGTTTCTTTGGTTAGTATAAATCCTTTTCCATTTAAAGATTATTTGTGGGATGTCTATATAGTTCCTTTTTTTGTTCAAATTGCTTTGAGAATTTCATTTACAGTGACTCAAGTCTGCAGTCAGTATCCGTAGCAAAATGTTGCGCTAACTTCCGTCAGCTGCGTGACTTCTTTTGAAATTCACGGACGTTCCTTCGTCAACTACTTGAAATTATTACTGCCTTTTACAAGTCACTGTGAGCAGGTATTAATTTTACAAAGTATTCATGTGACTTCAACACTTGTAAACAATATCACGTAGTATGAAATTTGTTGTTTTACGCTGGCGTTATGTTTTAAAATTGCACTTACTTTGCAGTGTTAGTGCTCCGTCACTATTGCTGCTGTCGTCAACGTTTCTGTCGCAGTCTTGGGCCTTCCTCAGGGCTGTTTCAGGCTAATGTACCATCAGGTAGACCAAGAGACACTAAACTACGTCAGTGATAAGAAAACGGCAAACTCTTGATTACTACATCGCATCATCAGGCAAGGAGAGTCACATATCACAAAATGGTAGTAATTTATTTGGTGCTGTCTAATAGAAATATTAAGTAAGAAACATGATCTGTTAGCTATGGTCACTGTCGGCAACGCATTAATACTCATTCAGTGTTTTCGCTTTATTTGGCATACATGTTACGCGTGTACTTATTTGATTGCTGGTATTGGATGTAGGAATCTCTAAGTTACGTAAACGGTACCGTAAAAAGCACGTAGTCGGTATAATGTCTGTACGTGAAATTTATGTGCAGATTATATAAAAATGACTGAGAGAGAAATAAAGACTGAGCGAACGAAATTACAGATTATTTGGGCTATCCGTCTGTTTGTTACCGCTCCGTTACAAAATATCTTATTTATACCGAAAAAGTATCCAGTGTCTGTCCTAATGACATACAGTAAGTAATTCCTTGTCAAATTTCATAAAGATCTGCGTAATCGTGAAAACGCAACAGACAGGGAGAGTTATTTTCTCATTTGTAATATTGGTGTAGGTTTGGAAGCGTTCTCGATCGTGTGCTAAGTAAATTTATTAACAGTAAACGTGTCTTGCGTGACTTTTCCTTCTTCAGACCGGAGGCCCCTTTTAGGCGAGACGATAATGTTTTCAGCCCGCAGCGTCGTAATATACTTTAATGCGGGCGCTGGGACATAATTTCGTCGACTGCCTCGGTAAACTAAGTGGAGCGGTTGTGCGCTTAGTTTTATTGCTCCTAACGACCACTAAAGCGAGACTTGCTCGAGGAGATTATTTCTAGGTGGTCCGAAAGCTCCATAACCAAGTGCACTCGATCAGTTTGATATCAGAACAATGTTCTCGTTTTTAATTGTTGTCGGTAAATGATTATAAGGACTCATAAAATACATATAAATTGCTCTGAAAGACTCTAGGTATTGATAAATCAATTTTGGTAATACAAATAATAGATGATTATTACAGTAATTAGATTCTAAATTTGATTAATTCTCCATTCCGGATTATTAAAATAATTTGCTTGTTTCATCTCTTTCTAGAACATACGGAAACGTTGGTATTAGTTTAGTTTTTTTTTAACGTTTTGACACCTGCTGTTTTTATTCAGTGATCTTGGTTTTTTATTTGTAATTAGCATCCCACATCAACCTTGTTGAATAAGTTGTAGTTTCATACTTCAGTTTAACGTGTTTGCTGGATTTCTGATTCGAACTGAAAATGAGAACATATCACCGAGAGTGGTGGTGTAACGGTTAGCGTTCTGGCCTCGCATTCGGGAGGACACCGTTTCGAATCCTCGTCCGGGCATCCAGGTTTGGGTTATCCATGGTTTCCCAAATCACTCCAGGCAAATACCGGAATGCTTCCTCCAAAAGGATATGGCCGAATTCCTTCCCATTCCTTCCCCCCCCCCCCCCCCCCCCCAGCCTTCACCGTCTCTGAAGACTTCGCTGTTAAGGGACGTTAAGCAGATAAAAAAAAAAAAGATATTGTGTTCTGAGCTGTGTATCTTGTGGAAAAAAATAAGGGTTACCTTAATGAAATACGGTGAAGACATCCTAAGAAATATCATATAGAAGTAAACATATATAAGGAGAGCGAAGTTAAAACTCACACTTCTTAAGAAGCTGATAATAGCAATTGATGTAAACAGCTTCAAAATTACTGGCAAAGGGGAAATTTAGACTTCATGAGATGCTGTATTTATTATTATTATTTTTTTTGTTTATTTGGCCTTTGGTCCAGATGCTTTTACAATACGTCAATATGTAGGTTGCATCCATATTTCCTGGTGTGTCTATGCATCATAACTGTCAAATATACTTCCCTCTGAAGCCAGAAATGCTGCAGATGGCATCCTAAAATTACTGCTGCTGGCCTGCCTGTTAATATACTGAAGCTAACTAAGATTATTTTGCTTCGCAAAAATATAAAGTAACTAGAACATCAGAAACTGTGGTCCTTAAATGCTTGCTTTTGTTATATTCAAAGTTTTAACGAAGATCTTTTTGAATGAAATAAGTTTGTTGGTACAAAATTTTTTCATGAGATATAAAGGTTTCGACCTTTCGTGGACGAAGAAATTAATGTGATATGAGATAAATGTTACCGAGCGTGTTGGGTGAGTGGTAAAGCTCTGGCCTTGCATTCGGTAGGACGCAGGTTCGAATCACCGTCCAGCCATCCAAATGTGGGTTTTCCATGGTTTCCCGAAATCGCTCCAGGCGAATACCTGGAGGATTCCTTCAAAAGGCCATAGGTGAATTCCTTCCGTTCCTTGCCCCCAATCCCTTCCCGCCTCTAATGACCTCGTACATCGACGAGGCGTAAAGCAGTAAGCAATAATGATAATAATAATTATGTTGGTCAAAAACTTAGTAAATGATGATACATTAAAACGGCTTCCGAGACACTACATAAGAGGGCAATGTATGTCAATTCTTTGTCAAGGAATCAATAGCTGCTGAATCCACAAATAAGTCATTGACAGTCTGGGCGCTACTAATGCTGTACATAAACTTCCGAGCAGTATCTACAATCGAGTAATTGAATACGTTATAGAATTTCATTTTCTTCGTATAGATTAACAATCACAACGCATAACAGACAAATGATACGACCAGTCTAAAATGTGCCATCGACACACACTCAGTAACATCAGAAAGTTGGGAAACAGAATCGCAGATGAAGTAATAATACAAAACAAAAATCGCCAAACAGGGCCATATATATCCAGTTTGATAAGTATTCGTAGACTGGAGTAGGATTGTCTCACAGTTTGACTCATCGCGCCAGGACGTTGAAGATTATTTTTGAAACAAATTATTTAGACGAAACGCCCTCCTTTAAGAGCCGAACTACGACGGATGTTTTATTACCTGCCTCTGCTCCCATCATCCGGTTGTTAGGAAACGACAAACACCACAAATTTCTTAAGGTCCGACGCTGGTAGTTTCCGACATATTACCATTTGATAAGCAGGACAGTATTACTAGAAGTTTCTGTGCGGAATTGTATGACTATGCGGGTTTATCTGCAGATGGCAGCATAATTCATTTCCAAATTAATTGTGGCAGTCAAAGTATTAGCAGTGCTTTGTAGCCACGGGAGCTAAGAAAGAAAAGTGTAATAACCACTTGTTGGTTAAAGAAAAAGTTATAATTGTGAGACATTTAAACTACTGATGAGAAGTCGTTAGTTTTTTCAATGAGTCGCTGCGCGTGAAGACGATATTGTGGTTTATCTGTTGCAGGCCCTACTCATATTATTTCCTCATCCACTTTTCTGATTGACTTTGTTAGGTGATTTCAGGACATAGGTATTTCGTTTTAAAATGAAATAACGAGTCCAAGAAGATTCAGATTCAGATTTGTTTATTTTCCTTTAAGATATCAGTTTCCAAAGATACTAGTTGCAAACGTAAACAGATTATAACGTTCAAACAGCTACTACTCACAATACTTTCAATAACTGAATGCAACACTAAAACTCGTCCCTGCCGATCGCTTATATAGATTTCAGAATAATTCAAAGACTTCCGACCGACGTTTCTGGAATTCTAACAATACTTAAACAATTAAAACCACATTAAAACACATTAAAACAATCAGAATTAATACAAAATCATTCACATTCATTATGAAATGCACATAAATGAATCTTAAAGATATTAAGACACAAAATTATCCACATAAATCAGTCCAAACTGTAACAAATTGTCAACATCTTTTTTTTTTAAATGGCGGGTGAGGAAAGTCTGTGGAAGAGTCTTGCAGAAAGAAGGGATAGGATGGTGGGTCACTTTTAAAGACATGCGAGATTAGTTGGATTGTTAGTGGAGGGAAGAATCGTAGGTAAGAACTGTAGAGGAAGACAGAGATTAGGAGCGCTGAGTGGCAACTTACTCTAAATTGTAAAAAGTGCAAGACAATGAGCATAACTAACAAAAAGAATCCAATTGTTCAGAAATACGAGTTAAACAATTCAGTTATTGATATGGTCGATTCTATGAAATATTTGGTAGTAACAGTACAAAGGAACATGAAATGGGACATCCACATTAATTCGTTAGTAGGTAGAGCAAATTCTAGGCTGCGATTCATAGGTCGAATCTTGAAAAATTGTATTGAACAAACAAAGGAGATAGCGTACAAATCTCTTGTGCGTCCACATTTGGATTATTGATGTGCCATTTGGGACCCGTTTCGTAAGGGATTGATCGAAAGTATAGAGAAAGTACAGAGAAAAGCCGCTCGATTCGTGACTGCTTGCTACAGTCCTTATGAAAGCGTCACAGAACTAATTAGTAGACTACGTTGGGCGTCTCTGGTAGATAGACGACACACGTTTCGTTTAAACTTATTGGTAAACATGCTTACTCCCACTTTCACTCACGAGTGTAGTGAAATACTTCTTCCACCAACCTATTTGAGTCGGAAGGACAGGAAAGATAAAATTAGAGAAATAAGGTGCCGGACTGATTCTTATATGAATTCTTTTTTCCCTCGTACCATTAGGGATTGGAATGAACAACAGCTTTGGTGCTGAGCACCCTCTGCCACCCACAATTTTGTGAATTCCAGAGTATATATGTAGATGTAGAATATGAAGCTGATAATTGAGGACGTGAGTCATAAGGAGTATGTTTAAATGAAGAGATTAGCAAAAGAGAGGAAGCGATAACGGATGACAGCAAAAAAAAATATTTAACTACTGAAAGATATTGGTACAAATGCTTCTTCTTCCCGACGTTTTGACCTGGCCTTAGGACTTCCTCGGTATAGCCGCCTGCTGAGTCTGCTGCGAAAACGGCAAAATCTTTTATTACTGGTATGGTAGAAATAAATCACGGGAGGTTCACTCTACAGGTTCACATTACAGATCCACTTTTGGTGTTCCGGCATTGGTTTGTCTATTTTCCTGGTCCACGCTCGAGTAGCTGGTTTCGCCGCTCTCGTTGCGGTGGGGATTGAGTGAGGTCCGTGGGAAGCGCTCATTGATATTCTCCTCTCCGCTCGGCGGGTCGCCGCATTCCTCTCGGCTCGTCTGGCGCCAGCGGGGCACCGCGCCACCGCCCACGCCACCCCTACCTGCATTACTACGGCCCACTAGACTCTGTGTGTCTCCAGGAGGTAATTATTCGTATACTTAATCGTCGGTTTTTCCGGTAAATCTGATGCTTGAGGATCTCTCGAGCATGCGACCGGATCAATTGATCGTAGTTCAACAGGACGCGTCCATGAACTGGTCCGTAGGGGCGTATGGTGGGTGGGCGTATGGGGTGTTTGCATGGGGTGTTGTCGCGTTGACTTCTCCAGTGAGACAGCCTTCGTAATAAGTGTGATACTGTGTGTGTGTGATACTTGTTTGTGTTATGGATGGGAGATGAAGACAGGAGAGGGTTAAACCCTGTACCGGCCCATTCAGGCCTACTCTTCCGAAGCACACCTCGGCGACCACCTGTGTAACATCGCCATCCGACGGACGAGTGACCATCAAGAGTGCCGTATGCCCTCACTCCATATGCTTTGCGGAGATATTCGCCATTCAACCCAGGACTTTGGTGCACAACTTGGAGATTAGGAATTGTGCACCACCACATCTTCTACCCTGCCAACCAAGTGATGAGAATGTCTTTCATCACCAGGACTGGAACCAGTTAACCCCGCATCAACACCGGACACCATCACGGTGCCGCAGCCAACTGGGTGGGCAAGGAGGTAATTATTCGCCACTATTTCTCTTGTAGCTCCTCTGTTACCTGTAGCATCTTCAGCAAAACCGTAGTGAAGAGCAATATGTATGTCGGTTGAGAGACCAGTTTGGAGACCCTTTGGTTCTTCCGTTGGGGCCTTGATCAGGAGACGTTGGAGGAATTCGTATTAATGACCTCTCCGTTTCAAGTTGGTTTGTGGAGTGGCTTCGGTGATCTTCTACCTTTTGCCGTTCTGCCAAATCCTGAATACGAACTGCTCTCACACCAAATTAACAAAAGCAAAGCTGCCGACGTAGCGGTGTTACGCATGGAAGGCGTAGAGGCGAAAAAAAAAAAAGTGCATTGTAAAGCAATCACAGTCTGTGAGGTGGTAATCCTCAGAATTCACTTCTTTTCACCACTTCATCTGATGAAGACATCTTAGTATTCTGCCGAAACGCCGTGTCTCGGCCACCACCACCAGTCAAGATTATGTTTTGCTGCGATTGTTTCCGACATACGCAGCAGTTTGATTGAGAATGTTGGAGTTACCATACCGGACTTATGTAACTACGACTGATCGCTATCCTGATAACTATTTTTAGGCGAATGAAGGGAGACCTTAGCCTTTCAGCCCCAAACATACAAATTAAGCAAGTATAAAAACAATTAAGCCTTTGACATGTAGTAATTTTGTCGACTATATTCGAAACGATTTTGAGAGCTGCAGAAATCATCTGATAATTTCTAAAACTAAATTTTGTTTCAATTAATTATTTCATACTAACGGTGAATTGCGGTAAGTAAGTATTTTAGCACGTATCAACAAAAGCCGTATTAAGTAGACGGTATGTCCATTCTGGCTACTAGGAATAAAAAAAAAAATAAAACAGCTCCGTTCAGAAGGTATCGAAACTGATTCAAACTTCAAGTGTGGCTTCCACATCATAAGACTCGCCAAACTACCAAAAAATTACGACGACAGCGTAGGTTGTGATTCCACAGTGAGAGGCGCCGTATACTTCGTAAGCAGTGTGAGCAATTGGGCGAGTTAAACTGAAATTGCATTATGGGTAGTCAGCTGGTCGGTTTCAATTGGATCTTTGGGCACAACACATTATTTTGGATCCAGCGATTTGAAGGCTTTTCATCGGAGACAAGAGCCGTCTGATAGCACAGTGGTTAAAGAACTAGCTTTACGAAAGTTCGGGGCCCTGTTCCGGGTTCAAATTCGGATAGGATCAGGAATTTTTAATAGTTGTGTCTGTTTAATGTGGAATCCGAAACGCTGGACATCTTGGCGTAGCTCATATGATTAGTTACCAGGCCTCAAGACAGGCTTTCGCTCCCCCAGCCCCCTGTTCATTTTTCTTTATGGCTTTACGCTTTAACGTCATTGGGGGCAGGTAAGGACTGGTGGATAGGAACGAGAAGGAATACGGCCATGGCCTTTTGAAGGAAGCATCCCGGCATACGCCAGGAGTGATTTGGGGGAAAACCATGGAAAGCCGTAATCTGGATGGCCGAACCGGGATTTGAACCCGCGTCCTTTCGAATGCGAGGCCAGAGCGTCGCCGCTGAGCCACCACGCTCGGTCTACTGTTCCTTCTATCGCAAAATTCGTCTCAGACACGCAAACTCTGTAGAGACTGACTAAGTAGTTAAAAATCGCTGTGTCTTTGGTATCTCATTCGACTTCAGAAAATCAGTATTCCGCTTCATTCCGGTCCGGTGACGCATATTTCCGATTTCGTCTTTTTGCGAATAGATTCTGGCAAGTGTCAGGGTGTTTCCTTCCTAGAAATGAAGACATTTTTCGTTTCGTTGATACCTACGAGGCGTACGTTGAAAATCGTCAAAGACCGTTGAAAGATAGATTATAAATCAAAATTCCGTCTGGAAACAACTGTTGATGTTAATGTTACTTTATTCCCATACGCGTTTCGCCCTTATGGTGTGTGGCATCGTCAGTGGAGCTATGGTGATGATCTAACATTCTGAATAGTTAGGTCAATATCCTTAGCTGCTATACTAATGTTGGGTTTTCTTCTCCGTCCATTTGTTAGCTGCACTAGACGGAGAAGAAAACCCAACATTAGGGTGATGATATTTACATGGCGATCTGGAACAGCACTTTATGCATTTTACAGATCTTCTTTTTCACAAGTAGAAAACAGTTTTACATATATTTCTAACTTCACCAGAAGATGGCGACGGAGCCTGAGATCGCCGAAATATCGTGTGTAAACACCTTGTTTACTCGGCTAGTCTCCCGAGAAGACTACATCCACAGTCGTTCGCTAGTCACCGAAGCGATAACTTCCGGGTAGCTCGGAGCAGTGAACGTGAGCTTGTGTCTTCCTGTTTACAGCGAAGTTCAACACTCAGTGCTGGAATAAGTTTTATAAGTGTATCGAAAACTAGCTGTATCCACAAGCGCAGCCTGTGCAGCGAGAAGTCAACAACCACCCGAGGTCCTCCCCAGCTGCTGGGCGAGGATGTTTGGCGGCCACTACGGAGAAGGCGGAGGAACGTCTTCGTCCCCGACGGCCGCAGAAGCATCAGCAGGTGTAGCAGCAGTTGGAGCAGCAGTAGTTCAAGCTGTGAGTACTATAAGTGGAAGTGATGAAGCGGAGGTGAATATGGAATATAACTTGGAACCGGAAATTGATGATGTAGAACGTGTATATGCTAGAAAGCGTCCTATAGAATCAAATGCAGAGGTTATGGCAGAGAAAAAGAAAATTGCTAGTGCTAGTGTATGCTATTAACCCCCCCAAATAGAGATAAACTCAGAGCTAGGACGGGAACAATTGGTACAAAATGAAAAGTCGAGTAATATACAGACCCATCCCGAGAACAACAGACCCCAGCGGTTTTATAGAGGGTCGGATATTGGCCCATTCATTATATTTATTGAGAGCAGGGATAACAATATAGGAAAACTACACCCAATGTCTATAGGGAAAATTCTCCACTCGTCAATCCCGGAAACTAAAGGAAAAATCTTAAATATTAGCTACAGTGGTAGGAATAGACTAAAGGTTGAAGTATGTGACGCAAATGCCGCCAATAATATTGTTAGATCCTCAGGGAAAATATCCAAAGACTTAGAAATATACATCCCCGCTCATTTAGTATACAAACAGGGTGTGATAAGAGGAGTCCACCAGAGTATCACGATGGAGGAGTTACTAGAGGAAATTCAATCACCGGCAAAGGTAGTTAGTGCAAGAAGAATGAGCAAAACAGTAATACAAAATAATGAAAAACTAGTAATCAATCTCCAAACATGTGTTCTAACATTTGACAGCCAGTCCATCCCACATTATATAAATATTCACGGGACTAGATGCGAAGTAACACCATTTTTCCCGTCAGTAAAAATTTGCTATCAATGTTATAGATATGGACATCTTAAAAAACAATGTCGTGGACAAGCTCGTTGTATCAAGTGTGGTGGGGCACACCCTGACAGCCAATGCACAATTCAATCTATTACATGTATCCAGTGCGGGGGAGCTCACTATGTTACGGATCGAAGGTGCCCAGAATACAATAGGCGGAAAAACATTCAGGAAATTGCAACCCGCAACAACATATCGCTAAGGGAAGCGGAATCTGCTCTTAAAAATAGATCATATGCACAAGTCGCTAATATATATGAACAAGGAAAATATCACCTTAACCCTTCTGTAGCGCCAGATATAGAGAACTACAGCCAATTTCCACCTATTAAATTAGACAATAGGGGAACCCCCCTGGCAAACATACAAGTAATCCCGCCAACTCTTCCCCTTTCTTCAACTGCAGCCTATGAGGGTACCTCAAGTCAAGCATACCAAATCAGAAGACATAATGACGCACTTCAAACAACCTTGCTCAGCAGACCAAATACAAACTCGGCTCCACCTAGAAAAATGGCAAATAAAATAACAATTCCCAACCATCTCTACTGGAGAAGCAATGGCCCGGCTAGACCAATATTTAACACCCACCGGGAGCCTATAAACACAACTCCTCCCGCAGATCCATCCCATACTCTAGAGCATTCAGATACTACAACATCAGTTAGCAAATCCTCTTCACTAGTTGAATACCTCATGACCTTCATTACCGCCATGCTTGAAGTGGTTAAATCAGGGGGCACGATCGATCCGATCTTCATCAGCAATCAGTTGCAAGAATTATTAATAAACACCGGAACATAAATCTTCAATCAATGGATAACAAACAGATTGAGCCCTTAAATCAACAGCGCAAATCACGCTCAGTCAGTATCAACGAAGTAGCTCTCACGCAAACACCCTCTGACAAGAAGACGGAAATCAAGATATTGCAATGGAACGCCCGGTCACTCCGTGCAAACAGGGAATCGCTACAACGGGAATTAAGCGAAAACAATATTACTGTCGCAACGATATCAGAAACATGGCTTAATACAGAAACAGTCCTTTCCTTCAAAGGCTTCAACGTACTAAGAAAAGATAGAGTAGATGGTAAAGGTGGAGTAGCGATTCTAATACACGTTGCTATTCCATTCTCTCCAATTCACATCGACCATACCCACATAGAATCATTTCAAGCCATTGCAGCCACTATACGAAGTCACAACAAAAAATTAACTATAATTTCAGTATACTGCCCACCTAAAACAAAAATCAGTATATGTGAATGGCGTGCACTCTTCCAACAAATAGAAGAACCCTTTTTAATATGCGGAGATTTTAATGCACACCACACGTCATGGGGGTGTGAATTGAATGATGCATTTGGGGAAGCCCTATTAGAGATCATAGAAGAGTTCAACTTGTTTATACTTAACGACGGTTCTCCAACTTTGATTCCTAAGCCTGGCCAACGGAAATCCGCAATAGACTTAACAATATGCTCCCCCTTACTGGCCACCGAACTCCAATGGGAAAATCTGCGACAGTCCTGGGGGTCGGATCACTTCCCCATTATAATAACAACTAAGAAGCTGGAAGTTCTTCAGAACAGGAACCCCACTACCAAATGGAACATACAGAAAGCAAATTGGGTTAAATACAGCCAGTTAATTGAAGGAAGCATTAAAAGGGTTTCTACCGCCAATACAACCAGCCTCCAATACCAGGAATTCTTAAACGTTATAAACGAAGCGGCAGAAAGATCGATACCCCGGCGCAAACCTGTAAAAATGACAAAAAGCATTCCGTCACCATGGTGGAACCAAGACTGCTCCAGATCGATAGCCAAAAGGAAGCTAGCGTGTACAAGATATAAACAGGAAGCCTCATGGGAAAACTACTTAAAATACAAGAAGATAGACGCCGAAACAAAAAGGTTCCTGAAAGAAAGAAAAAAAATGTGCTGGAGAGAATTCTGTAGCAACTTAAACAGCAATACGTCTATGACCACAGTATGGCACATGATTAACGGACTTAGGAAACAACCGGCGGGAATTAAATCGCCAAAAAATTGGGTAGAAGAATTTGCACATAAAATAGCTCCACCGTCGGCATCACTCGGACCACTAATCCTTCCTAATCACGTCAAGGAAGACCACGGACATAACATTTTGGATGATGCGTTCACGCTCAATGAACTGGAATTGGCCCTGAAAACCGGATCTAACACAGCTCCCGGCATAGACAATATCCATTATTCGATGCTTCACCATCTCCCCCACTGTGCCAAAGTTATCCTACTAAAGCTGTTTACGAACATCTGGGACAAAAGCGAGATTCCGAAGGACTGGACAACTCAAATAATCATTCCTGTGTTGAAGCCTGGAAAAGATAGAAATAATGCCAACTCATACCGCCCAATAGCTCTTTCTTCATGTATAGCTAAAACTTTCGAACGGATTATAAAAACAAGACTGGAATGGTGGCTAGAACACCATTGTATGCTGCCAAAGACACAGTATGGATTTCGAAAGGGTAGGAGCACAAATGACAATCTTAGTATCCTTACCCTAGACATAGAACAGTCCTACATCAATAAAGGATACTTGACAGCCTTATTCCTGGATATAACGGGAGCATACGATAACGTCCCTATCCCAATTCTAATAGAGAAGCTCAGGAAGCTACGTCTCCCAGAAAGATACATACGTGGAATTTACAATCTTCTCCATTGCAGAACTGTCTATGTTCGTCAGCAAGACAACTCTCTTTATGGACCACGCGTCGTCTCAGAGGGATTACCACAAGGGGCAATCCTTAGCCCCATCCTGTTCACCATCTTTACAGCTGATTTAGAAAACTTATTTAACCCATCAATAAAGGTGCTGCAATTCGCAGATGACGTGTGCATATACACTTGTCTCCCTCCCAGGGGATTAATTTCTGGAGATTGAATGAAGCAGCAAGAAACTGCACGAGTGGTTACTACAACTAGGATTATCTGTATCACCATCGAAATCATCAGTTGTGATCTTCTCCCGTAAACAAAACATATTCCGAGAGACAGAGATACACTTGGGCCCATATATCTTCCCGGTTCGAGCATCGGTCAGGCATCTAGGTTTATATATGGACAGTAAACTCACTTGAAAGGCCATATAGATCACATTATAGCCAAAACGGAACGCCACTTTAATGTTCTAAGATCCGTTACACGCATCTGGTGGGGAGCCGATCCAGTCATCCTGCTCAACTTATATAGAGCAATAATTCGACCCAATCTTAGATTATGGAAGCTCCTTTTTTGGAAATGCTCCTAAGTATACCTTAAGTAAATTGGACACAGTACAACATAGAGCTATCAGATTATGCTTGGGTGCTATGAAATCCACCCCAACAAATGCCTTGCTAGTAGAAGCGAGGGAAATGCCTCTAGACATACGGCCGCCAGCTCCTATCGAAACAATATTTAATGAGACGCGCGTCCATAACAAATCATCCTGTGATTCAGAAGGTCATCGAATACACAAAAACATTGGACAGAAGAGGTATACTCACCAGTCTCAGAAAGCCCATGTTAGTGCAAAGTCTTACCAAAATTAATCATCTGATACCGTTAATAATTCAAAATGACCTATTACCTATCTTCTCATTTCATTATAATCTCCTCAGATTCAAACCACATATATATTACTTACCAGATTGGATTATAAGAAGTGACTCTGCAAGTACAATGACGGATAGTTTTATAAGTCTAACTTGGCCGGATTTCATACAAATCTATACGGATGGTTCCAAAACCTCAGATGGAGTTGGCTGCGCCTATTACTGCCCATCCTCACATGAGTCAAAGAAGGTTCGCCTCCCATGTGAAACAACTACATATACAGCAGAGGCAATAGCAATTAGAGAGGCCATAAAACACGGTACTGAACGTTATGATAAAATTCTTATCCTATCGGACTCCAAAAGTGTGGCTCAAAAACTGGAAAACCCCAAACGGCAGATTGGCCTGAACAAGATATTAACAGAAATACTAAACATGATGTATTTAGCCTCCACAGAAAAGAAAGAGATCCACCTACTATGGATAAAGGGACACGCACGCATTCAACACAATGAAACGGTCGACCAGTTAGCTAAGGAAAGTACAGTAGAAGGGGAGACACAGCTCATCCAGCTTCCTCATACAGACCTCACACCAATTATCAAGAAAGAGTCCTTTCGCGCCTGGTCAGAATCATGGGCTATCACACAATCCTACAGAGGAAGATATTACTCTCTAATTCAACCCCACATCCCACCCAAAGCCTGGTTCGTATCCTCCAAATTGGGAAAAAGACACAAAACGTCAATCATACGTATGAGATTGGGACACGGGTGCTACCCTAGCCATCTATACAAAATCGGAATTTTACATTCCCCATTCTGTCCGGAAGAACAAGAAGAGGTTGCCGACATTAACCACATCATCCTCGCATGCGTCCGCTATTGGGTACATCAAAACAGTCTATACAAAAATCTTGTTAAGCTTAATATACCTCTGCCTACTTCGGTAACTGATTTGCTGAGGACTGAGCGACAGGATGTTTATCGGGCAATAGCCCGATACTTAAGTGAAGCCAATATTAGTTTGTGATTGTTAAAATATATCACAAACCATCAACTAAGGAAGTTTAGTGCAAAATAAGAAGTATTAATAGGGAAAATTACGAATGTAATAGTTATTCACTATGATTCTCACCTACAAATTGTCTAAAGAAATAACTGTTCTAAATACAAGCTGTAAGATAGGAGGAAAATAAATTTAATTTAGTTCATTTTAAAAAGCAATTTTTTGTAAACTCATATGTTAATTTATTTAAGAATTACTCTGTTATGTAAAAATAGTTATCAACTAAGACTCCCTTTTACAACAGTTTTACGCTAAAACAAATATTTTATTTTATTTTAATTAGATAATTAAAAACAAAAATTGTAGTGGAGGAGGATTCCATATTTAACCATGTTCACTTTACAAATTTCCCTCCTGTTCAAGATTGTACGTTAAATTATCTAAGAATACCAGTTACCTAGAACAAAACTGTGGAGACAAAGTTTGAGTATGATAAAACTAGTTGACATGTATCAATTTCAAAAGTTAAATGCAACACAAAGAGACCTGTAATGTAATAAGATGTACAGAAAATAACATTTAATCATATATCATAGATAAGTATGTAGAACAACTGTAATGTAAAAAGATGTACAGAAAATAACATATAAGCATGTATCATAGATAAGTATGTAGAACAACTGTATACATTTGATGCTGGCCATATGGTCGTCAGGACCGAAGGCCAAATAAACCAAAAAAAAAAAAGACTACATCCATTCTCAACGCCGAGAAAGACTTCGTTCCTATATTTCTAACTAGACACTTGGCATTGTATCCATTGAAATATTGACTGTAAGCTTCTTGTTGCATTTGTCTGCTAATAACATATTTTTTGTTTTGATGAAATGCAGTACTAGACCGTTGAAAGATTAATAGAAGGTATGTGGTAGTAATTTCCCAGGCGTTGACAGTAACTTGAGGGCTCAGGAGGCGTCGTCAGTGTTTGTCTGTGGTCGGGTTCACAGCTCGGAGACGCGTGCTGTGTGGCGAGGGATCAGCACCCCGGGTCCTCACCCCCACCCCCCTCTCCCCTGTCGGTTTCTCAAATTCATTGCCAGTGGAAATCTATAAAAACGGTTATTCACCTTAAAAGGGGCGGACGCGGCGCATGTAAATAACCGTTTAACAATCTGTTTGTATACATTATGTGATCAATACGACAAGTTATGGCGGGAGCGTATAAAGTATTTTTTATAGGCGGCGCGGTGCTCGAATTCCGAGTGCGCGGGCCGCAGCGGGGGCCGGGATAATTGGCTGGGCCTCCCCCCGCGGGGCGCCAGCCGCCAGCCCGCCTCTGTTTGTTTTTCCCTCCCTCCCTCGCCCGCCCGACCGACCGCCGACAAAAAGAGACGACCGGCTGTTCCACGCGCACAGGTAGGTGGCCGCCGCGTCTCACGTCAGCTCACTTGCTTTACTTTACCGCGTCCACACAACATAATGGTTTTGCCCAGTGTTGGTCAAAGTTGTCGATACCTCATCCTGTCCATAGGTCTTCAAGTGACGTTGAAAACTGTCACTACTTGCAAGCATAGAGGTGATGCGGATCACCTCTACGCTTGCAAGTAGTGACCCGTGGTCTTCTGTTCTCCACATTTACGTCGATCGTCTGTTGTCAGACCTAGTGTTGCTAACTGAAAAAAAAAATGTATATTTTTTTCATATTTGTGAGGGCACAAAAAACATGAAAAAAAACCTAACACCCTTGTTTTTTTTCTAAATTTGTTTTTTTTCTTTCAGAAAACAGTATATTTGATAAATTATAGTTTTATTTACGGAACTTACATTTTACATATGTGTTTTAAATCTTAGTGAATCATACAAAGTCTTACATAATGATTCATAAATGTATCTATATAGGTAACATAATTTTATTTATCCTCTATGTCAGTACAACATTCACTGGTATCAGCAGTACCAACACTAGTTCGGTCGGAGTCGGAATTTTCTGTTTCTTGTTCTGTCTCCTCTAGATCCATAGCTTCAGAAATAGTTACATTTTCGTTTACTGGTTGTTCTTGTATTGTACGCAAATGATTTTGAGGTTGCGATTTTAAATTGTGAGTACAGTACACACTGTGCCTAAAGACTGCCCTGATAATTCTGTATTACGGTCTTTTAAGTTTGAATTTAAATCAATTATCATAGAAAATAGTAGCTTTATTTCTTTTTCAATCGTTGGTTTACGACAACGGTTGCAAGGAACCGATTCATAATTACTGACAATTTAATGACTCAGTATCACTATACGCTGAGAGTTTAACAAGTTTACGAATATAAGGAAAGCACAATAAGTAATAAAAAGAGGCAAAAAACTGTAGATAAATTTAAAATTCCTAATTTTTTGAAAAGATCGGTAGGTCTACTGATAAATTCGCATGGATGGCAGCACTAGTTCAGATAGCGAGTATCAATCCAAACAACGGGGAACGGGGATTCCTTCTCACGCAACCTAGCCTCCTCGGGAAATCCCCGTTCAAATAAGAAAATTTCAGTCAATGTTGCCAATATTTTCGTATTTTTTTTTTCTACTGAACCAGAAAAATATAGTAGATTTAAAAATTAAGATAAGTACTTAGAATAAACTCTAAAACAGTCATATTAAACGGTAAGTGCCTTACAAATGTGAGATTTAGTAGTTATGAAAAAAAAAACATGTCCCAGAAAAAAAAAACATGTTTTTTTCATGTTTTTTTTTTCAAGTCAGAAAAAAAACAGTTTTTTTACAACACTAGTCAGACCCCATTTCAGTGCTGCCATTTCTATGGATTTATCCGTAGGTCTACCGATTTTTATGAAAAGTTAGTATTTTCGGATTTTGTTCGAATATCTACGGATTTTTGACACTTTTTATCATTTGTTGATTTTTCCTTATATTGGTGTTTTGGTAAGATTTGAGCGTATAGTGTTGATGCATTACAGAATTGTTGATAAATGTGAATCGTTTTTCTTGCAACCGCTTGTGTGAACCAACGATTGAAGTAAAGGTCATATTTTGTTTGGTTACAATTTTTATGGATATTAAAAGACCGTAATACAGAACTAGTATCTCGCCGGTAGAGTGTCCACCGGCGAGATATTAAGAAAATGGAGCGATTTCACCAGCTAAAACTTCGCTCTATAATGAACATTAAATGGGACGACTATGTGTCCAACATTAGAGTCTTGGAAAGAGCTCAAATGTATAGCATTGAAGCCCTCATCATCAGCTACCAACTTAGATGGGTTGGACACGTTCAGCGTATGAGCAACAGTAGACTCCCTCGCCAACTTTTATACGGTGAGCTCAGCACTGGCAGCAGACCTCGCGGTGCCCCTAAGAAACGCTACAAAGATCATTTCAAGAAGACCCTGAAGAAAACTAATATAGACCTTACCACCTGGGACAGCCTCACAAAAGACCGCGTTCTATGGCGCAAAACTACCTCCGCAGCAATGGCACGTTTCGAAGAGGAGCGGCGAAGTCTGGCAGCTGAATCTCATTTAAGGCGGAAAGCCCGACAAACCCTACCGCGCCAGCCACCCACATTTGGGTGCAGTGTGTGCGGACGACTGTTCTATGCAAGAATCGGCCTGATCAGCCACTAGCGCACACACAAATAAACACGCAAGAGAGTAACATAAACTCGGAAACGAGTATGGTCGACGACAGAACTAGTAGCGCACTCCGCACGGTGACACGGTCGTTGGCACGGGTTACAAAGCACTCCCTTCCGAGAAGGCCTAACCGGGGTCGCAGTTTTTAACATTTCCTGTTACAGAAGATACGCTAAATTTAATGTCAACAAAGAAAATTAATGGTCACTAGGGAAAAATAAAGGAAAGTACTAGGCATAGCAGCAGCAGTGATGAAAGTGACGATGTATAAAATTTGTTCAGAGATATTTTTTAGTTTCAGTGTAGAATATTATTTTGCAAAGACCTGGAAATAAAAAGTATTCTTAATTTTGACTCTCTCTTCAATAAGTATTCTTTCAGTTAGCGAGTATCCGGATTTTTGTACCAAATCTACGGAAGTTTTAGCGGCCGTCTACGGATAATCAAAGCCAAGTGGCTGGCAGTACTGTCGCATTTATACATGTTAGCCTTTACTGAAGCTGCTCCTGTTCTTATAGGGTTGAGGGTTCTCCATTGTACGCAGTCCAATTTTATGCCAGGAGTCTGTTCCTCGGAGACCGGATACCAGTTTGGAGGATCGACACTTGTTCGATTTAGAAACGGAGTCCTAGAGATTAGCCTTTTAGTTGGAGAGCTTGGAATCCCAAACATTACGTGCCTCTCATTGTTTGAATCGCTCTGTGTGCTCGTGTGAGTTACGCCGTATTTTTGGTTCAGCAAATCCAGCTGCTTTGTACAGTGGGCGTATTGGGGTCGGTTTCATGTAGCGGGTCTCTATCCAACAAGCTTTCTTTGAATGTCCGAATTGGTTCCAAAAAGGTTGCCGCTCTATTGAGGTGAGCGCAGTCTTCAGGCGCTATGCATTTTATTAATGTTAAAAAATTATTCACGCCGATGGTAACACAAGTTTCGTTTAAAAAAATGAAATCAGTTTACTGCATTTCCGTTAAGTGTGTGTGTGTGTTTTTTTTTACGGAACCTTCCGTTTCCGTTGTGTCTGAAATGTTGGCGGCCGTGGCAGGTTGTGATTAGTGTGAGATATGGGAACTGCTCTACTCGGCTACATGTGGCGGGCGTCTGTCGTGGTACACCTGCTCCTCGCTAGCCTGACGGCGGCCCAGACGGTGGTAACGAGAGGAACCTCGGCTGAAAGCTGTTGATATGCTAACATCTTGTCGGGATACGGACTGGTTGACTTGTTGCCAACAAAATGGACGTAATTTATGTTGAAGAGATGGTTCAAGTTATTTTTTATCTCAGAGCCAGTCAACGAGCGTTTAGATATCGGGTGAACGACTTATCGGAGAACAAAATTATAGCTTTAGTCTACATTCCACAACATTGTACTAGTGGCGACCAATTTCCAGTTTTCTTTTGAATAACATGATGTCTGCGCAGGGAACATAATGCGTCCACTGCATTACGAATTTTAATTTTAAATTATTTCAGTGTTTTTGGTAAATTATCAATTACTTCCTTTGGTAATTTATTCCAAACATTTTACCTAAAAAAATAAAAAATTTCCCACTCCTTTATACGTGAAATCGATTAGTCATGGTCGCCATTTTAAGGGACAAGGATGTTGGAAGATTCTTTTTTTTAGCTAATTGTCAGGAATTGGAATAAGTTACCATGAGAAATGATGAATAATTTATCAAAAACGTTGAAAGAATTTTTAGCTGAAATTTGTAGAGGGCAAATGTAGGAGGGTGCAGGAAAGGGGCGGGAAGATGGGGGTGTAGGGAAATTGCCACCGGAGCATTCGCTCCATTGTAAGTAAATTAAAATTAAATCTTTTCCCTTCCATGAATTATTCCTAATCCTTCGACCGATATTTTCTTCAAGCCTCATCAGCACTCCCAACATTCTCTTCAGCCTCCTTCTTTCTTCCATTGAATCCTAATCCAGCTGCTTTATTAGCTACCGACTGGGGGTGCGGTAATTTTCACAAACAAATCTGGCAGCCCTTCTCTCTACACCCTCCAACTCCTGTATTTGATACCCAAAACGTTGGTCGCATTCTACACTACCGTATTCAAACAATGGTCTGACCAAAGCTTTGTAACCCAATTCCTTCGCTTCTCTGGTAGTGTACATTCCATCATCACCCTCTTCAGTGAGTGAAGGATTTTGAAATCTTTTCCTACCACCTTCTCATTGTGTCCTGACCAATGGAATTTATCATCGAATATTATGTAAAGATATTTACTCTTCAATTCTTCAACTGTGTTGGTACTGTGTTCATGAGCATGATAGTGCATTGCAAGTTTAGATCCCTCGGCAATGTCAGTGATCGTTTCCTTTCTCCATTGTTTCCATTCGTAGCGCATGTTTGCGTGGAAAATAACACCTGTCGGGTATTAACTTATTAACTGATGAATTTTCTGTGGCTGAAAAATCGCTTCTGCTTATTCCTTTAGATACTTTTTAATTCCAAGATACCTACATAGTGCAAGCGAAACTTAGGGTCGTTGCTATGATGCTGTTTTCATATCGTTATGATAAACAAACGTCTCGACTCGTCTTTGCAAGGCCTAGGTCTGGTTCGCCTGGCGGAACGTTCGATTCCTTACGTCATCTCTCGAGACATTCTTGGTGATGTTTGGCATTTCGACGCGTTTCTTCAGCGATTCTCAGTGCCAGTAAATCGACGCTTGCAAAGTTTCAATTTTGTTTTCGAAATGGTGAGAGGCAAAGATATGCAGAAGATGGTTACGTTTCTCGGTTGTAAATCAAGTCACCACTTGCGTTTGTTTGCAGGTTAAACAAATTTGTCGAGTCTTTGTTCGAGCCCAGAGCAGGTGTGCGGGCCGCGGGGAGTTCTTGGTCGTCGTGCTTTTCGATTGACGCTCTGAATCGATCGATCACAGCTGAGCTAACGACTTGTCACTGGCGTAGCTTATCTTATTGGCGTCTCTTTGAATGCGGGGTTATTATTGGGCAGCTCAATCCAGTCTCTCTTTTACAAACACTTTGCTCAAGATTTTTTGCCATGTGGAGTACACAGCAGTAAATTCGTGTTTATTCCAGTTGTGTTACTATTGTAAATAGGTCAGTGGTTTACTGAGTTCTTGTTTCCTTTTTTCCTTCTTTTCCTTTTTTTCCTTTTGATTATAACTTTACGTCTCGTTGTGTTTGGTGTCATTAGATGTAGAAAATGACTGGCGACAAAGAACGGGAAGAAATTCGACCATGGCTTGTTGAAGGAACCATTCCGACATTCGCCTGGACTAATTTCTGGAAACCATGGAAAGCAGAAATCTGGATTGCCGGACGTTGATTCGAACCCGCGTCCTCCCGAATGCGATACCAGAGCGTTAAAAACTCTCAGTTTTACAGAACCAGTCGATTTCAAACCACCATATATTTATACAGTAATAGTGTCTTCTTGTAAATAGACATTTTTAGAAAAGTAAATAGTCTGTAAACACACAACTCCTTTCTTCAACTGTGAAAATTTCTTTTCCAGAGCGTGTTCACTTCGTATAGTCACTAAATCCTTATCGATATCGACGTCGTTTTTCAGTATGGCGTTGTTTCTTCTGCCTCTGGTTTTACGCTTCGTCATTGGAGGAGGAATGGACTGGAAGGAAATTGGTCGTATGCTTTTGGAAAAACCATCCCAACATTCGCCTGGAGTGATTTAGGGAAACCATCCAAATCTGGACGGCCAGACGGGGATTCCAACCCGCGCTCTCCGGAATGCGAGACTAGAGCGTTACCCGCCCACCCAACACACTCGTTTTTAACGGACTGGTCGTTTTCAAAACCTCCCCTTACCTGTACAGATGATTTCAGAAGGTCTTCCCTAAAAGAATCTCCTTGCAAATAGACAGTAAATGGATTCTATTTTATTGTCCATAGTGAATTGTCTAGGAACGCAAACTCCTTAGGGGCCATCCATAAATTACGTCACACCTTGAGGGAGGGGGTCAACAAAGTGTGACATCGTGTGACAAGGGGGGGGGGGGGGTTGTCATAAACTTTGTGACATCACATGCATAATTTGTATCACTTTTTGGCTCATGGCGGAATATTATGTTGACACTTTGAAAATCAAGAATGAAGTGACTATTATGCCAATAATAAACAGTATCAAGGAATTGGTTCAAAATCCATGGACACATAATGACTCAATTTTGTGTCATAATTCGATTTTTTTATGTTTTTTTTTTATATTTTCTTAAATGTTTGATTTATTGTTGATATGATTTTTTAACTAGAAATACATATATAATTTTGGAAGTGCTGTTTTAATTTATAAATTTAAAATTGCAAAATATGTGACGTCGCACCAGGGGAGGGGGGGGGGGGTTACACATATGTGACAACCTGTGACAAGGGGGGAGGGAGAGGTCCAAAAATCATGAAAGTCGTGTGACGTAATTTGTGGATGGCCCCTTACTTCAGCTGCCTTGTTCAGAACGTGTCAGAGGGTGTCCATTAATTATGTGAGGTGAAATAGGGGGGGGGAGGGTCCGGAGAAATATCACCATGGGAGAGAGGGGGGGGTCAACGGAAATCTCACTTGAGGTTTTGAAATTCTTGTAATAGTAGGGCTAAAAAATAAAAAAAAGTCTACAAATGACGCGAAAGTCGATTTTAAGGGGGTAAAAACCGACTTTAGGGGGGTATAATCACCCTTGGGAACATGAGACCTAAAAAAAATGTCTCAAAAACTTGCGAAGTCCATTCGTAAGTAGGGGGGTGGGGGGGGGGGTCGGGTCCGACCAAATCTGACCAGAGGGGGGTCTCACCAAATCTCACAGTGTCTCCCCAGAGGGGGGCGGGTCCGGAATTCCGGAAAAACACCTCACGTAATTAATGGACGCCCCCTTATGTCTTGTATTCCCGAAAAAATTTTCGGTAGATACGTCGTTTTGCGGTATACTGGCTGTTCAGTTTCATACTTAGTTTTAAGTAAACGAATATACAGTACATGTGATAAAAATTATTTCAAATTTCTGTCCCGTAGACTGATATCGACGTTTTATTGACTAACTGTTTATAATTAATTGCGCCTGATGTAACGTATACCGATGTCCTTCGTCATATTGCGTTATGGGAAAAAATGCAGCCGGAGAAGTCACGTATCTTAGAATGTCAGTTACATTGGCGATGAAACGTTGTCACTGCGAACAGTACCAGAGAGAAGGCGCGTTAGTCACTACTCAGACAGGTCGCGTCTTTGGAATCTGCTGATTGGTCGTAAAAGCGCAGTGGCCGCGGTGTGGACGAGCCATTGTTGTCGGTGCTGCCCTCTAATTAGTGGCCGGCTCATTAGAGGCGTGCCATGGCGCACCCTCGCTCCTTCCGATGCGCAACTTTTTTTCACCGCTGTGTGCTATTTATTTGATTGTCGCTCTCGGCTGCCAGTTAAAGCGCACTCTGACTTTTCCCCCCGTCGCCCCTTCTGCGTTAAACTCCCCGCGGGCCTTCCCCGATTGCTCGAAATTGGAAATTAATTGCCGCGTGTTTGTTCTCGGTTTGAAGGATGGGAGAGGACTATAATTTAGTGTCGGCCGCCTGGCAAGCGTCAGTTTTTGCCGGATTTGAGGCGGGAGGTGGCGACGGCCCAGCCGATTGGAAGCTGCGGTTTTTGCGACACTCCGCCTTTGAGGGACACCGCCCGGTGGCCGTGCGCTTCTACGAGCTGTTCTGTACTGTCATACCTGTCGTACGCATTAACGTGGAGGTGACAGGAAAATTTATTTTCAGTGGCTCTTCGATTGAATTTTAGCGTCGGTCGTGCGAATTTCGTGCGATTTCTTGACAATTTTTGCATGCGAAATTGGTAAATTTGTAATGAAACATTAGCCAGAAAGGGACTGACTGAAATACAAAACAAAGAAGGGAAACTTCTGAGCAAGATCTTGTGACCAAAAAAGTGGCAGGACACGGATTTAATTTACGTTTGAGATCGTAGAACTATACAATAAGCCGGCCTCGGTAGCCCACCGATGGTCGCCGGTTCGAGTCCGGCAGAGGGCATGGTTGTTTAGGTTAAGTGTTTTGTTGTGAGTGTCCTGTCTTGTCCTACAACTGAATGTTTACATAAAATTCGTAAAGATTCATCAACATTGACGATATACAAAAATGAGGTGCCATAGTTGAGTGACTGTAACGTCGACTGCCTGATAGAAGGGGGAAAAACAATATAATAAGATTGAAAAGGTCTCAAACACAATTAAAGAAGATTATTTATTTACGCCTCGTCGGCGTTGAGGTCATTGGAGGAGGGAGAGGACTGGGGGCAAGGAACTGGAAGGAATTCGGCCATGAGCTTTTAAAGGAACCATACCGGCATTCGCTTGGAGTGATTTGGGGAAATCATGGGAAACCAAGATCTGGCTGGACGGATGGGGATTGGAACAAGCCAGAAATAGAGGCCAGATAGTTACCGCTCAGACAACACTTCCTGTAAAAGGAGATTAACTGTAAAGAGAACAGAAAGACTCTAGTTGAATTGGTGAAAGAAGTTCATCAGAATCTGAAAAGGCGTGGAACTGGGGCGGAAGACATCAGAAACAGTGAAGTGGTCGAAGAAATATTGCGGAGGTAAAGGATCTGTCAAAAGAAAAAACAAAAGTCTAGAAAAGGAGGGTATTCTCAGAAAAAGAAAAGGCAAGAGTGAGCCAGAGAATGAAGGGGCTAAAACGGAAATGCAAGGAAAAAAAAAAAAAAAAAAAAAAAAGTTACCAACGATGCCAACTGCCCATGCGGCTTTGATTTGTTTTAAACTTTGTACTAGTAGCTTTCTAATATTCCAAAGATTTTTTTGTGTAAATGGGAAGAAATTTTAAAAAAATCTGGCATTCGGTACAAAATGCCAATAGGAGTGGAGTAATAACAGTATTAAGGGGGGAAAAAAAATCGTACTGTGTCGTCTCTTATTTTGGTTATGTTTGCCCATACTTTTCAGTTCCGAGTTCTTTGCACCAGATAACAAGTAACTTTGAGTGCATTGTTGTCATGTATATACGTTTGATGCAGAACCTTGCTGAATGTGAGAATTATCATTTCATGTGAGAAATACACAGTATCAATTAAAATGTTCTCCTGTTACGTATGTAAACTTTTAAATACAGTGGACCGTCGATAAATGGAACTAATTTCGACCGAGGGTGATTCGTACTATTGATTTGGTCGAATTTTCGATTTGTATAGTTTAGGTTTGTATAGTTTTTATTTTGTCTTTAAATTACATTAAGTACTTTATAGTTTTACATATCCCCAGAAAAAGAGCCTCTTATTTTCTTCTGCTTCATTTTGGAGACACTTATGCTTCCTTTTAGAAGATGAACACGACGCTATTATAGTCGTTTAATGTTGGCACGAGATACTAAACAGAACTTAGCAACACAGCAAATCAAAATAAATGCGTAGGACGATGAAAACTACCGGCACAGTAAAAGAACTGTTGCCGCCTTGCGATTGCAGCAAACATTCGGCATCGAAACCAGTGTGCGGTTTGTCAGGGGAATTTTGCGGCGATAATACAATAACAAACGCAAGGTGTAAACGATTAAACTCATTGTACTTAGTTGAGTTTCCGAAAAAAGCAAGTGGAAACGTATATTAAAAGTTGTTCGAATAATTGACATTCTGATTATAAACGCTCTGCTGTATGTTTTAGCACCTTAAGAAAACGCCGTATTTCAATTCCATATAAATGCGACATGTGTTGTTTAGTACGAAAACTTTGGCTACTTCGCACGTCGTTTCACTCTCATTCACAAACAGACGTTATTTAAAAAATTAACCCTCGTCTACAGCGAGATCGTCTTTGGCCCTTCGTAACACTTCAGAATGATCAGAAATTATTCGAATTTTGCAGAGAGTATCCTTGGAGCCCGAATTTAAGACAGGTCACATCACGTGGTCACGACTTTGGTCCTTAAAAATTTTATTCTTGTATCTGAAAACTAATTTTTCCTCAGACAAAAGGTGGAATAAAAAACAGCCTGCAGTCACTCGAATGCAAAATTTTATTGCATTAACTATGCATTTAGGACCCTGTAGATCTATCTTCAGGTGTCTATTGCACTTACATTCGTTTTTAATTTTTTCCTTAAGCGAGATTCGTGCCTAAGAAAGTTTATTCCTGTGCTGAAAAACGATGTGAAGTAAATGTCGTGAACACGTATTCTCATGAGAAAAAAGGAGTAAATATGAAAACATTGTCGAAAACTTATCAAAACTGACGTGATGCTGGTAAGTTTTCCACAATGTTTTCATATTTCCTCCTTTTCTTTCATGATAATACGTGTTGACGACACTTACTTTACAGAAATAAACTTTGCTAGCTACGAATCTCGCTTAAGAAAAATTTAAACCAATGTAAGTACCATAGTCACCTGAATATGGATCCACAGAGTCAGAAATACATTGTGTAATGCAATAAAATTAGCATTCAAGTGACTGAAGGCTGTTTTTCATTCTACCTTTTGTCTGAGCAATACAGTCACGTACAACACAGTGAATAATGAATAAAATTAAGTTAATTTTTCCTCGCTTGCAGACTCTGTTCAATGAATGTTTTTGGTTAATTGATCTTAAAAGGTTCAATATTGATTAAACTAAAAAAAATTGGATCAGATAAGTTCACGTGTTCATGATCTGTGACCCATCAAAATAATTTTTTTTTTGTCCACCATAAACGCTCCAGCTTTCATCTACATATCTACATATATACTCTGCAATTCACAAAATTGTGGGTGGCAGAGGGTGCTCAGCTTTATTGTGGCCAAGGTGATGAGGGGTCAGCCAGGGGTAATGTTTTGTTTATTCCACGCTTAATCCTCCAAACACCCGCAGGAGGCTGCATCCTTCCTGTGAAATTAGTGGAAAAGAAGCAGTTCGGGAGCGTCCATAGACTACGTGACTCGGTCTAGGAGAGGGTTGGGTAGAAAGCTACACTGAGCTGCGTAAGTGGTGGGGGGGGGGGAGTTTTCTGAGCCAAGCCACGTAGCTTTTTTTTAAAAAATAAAATTACTGCTATACGCCTCGTCGTCGGCTAAGGTCATTAGAAGCGGGATGGAACGGGGACAAGGAACGGGAAGGAATTCGGCCATGGCCTTTTTGAAGGAATTATCCCGTCATTCGCCTGGAGTGATTTGGGGACACCATGGAAAACCCAAATCTGGATCCCCGGACGGGGATTCGAACCCGCGTCCTCCCGAATGCGAGGCCAGAACGTTAACCGTTCACCCACCACGCTCGGTCGCGTAGCTTTTTATTCATATTATTTGTGGTAATTAAAATAAGGTACAGAACACATAATAGCATGTGGATATTTATTTCTGTTATTTAATTATCTCCGTATGTAATTTACGATAGTCTGACAAGATAAAACAGTACAAAATGTCTTCTGGAATCAATAGGGAAAAAAGCTACGTGCTACGCGGGAGGGGAGTTGAGGAAAAAAGTTACGTCGGGATACGTGGGGGTGGGGGGGGGGGGGGAAGGGGGGTTCACAGGAGTCCAAAATGGAGTTACGTAGTTTCTTGACGATCCCTTCCCTGCCATTTTGCTATTTGCCACTACAGTGAACAAGTGTCAAAGGTAGACCTTGGAAACCTGTGTGCCAACTGGGAAACTTATCACCATAGCCAAAGCATGATCTAAAATAATTATTCTTTCCGTAAAATCCACAAACTAATAGCTCTGTTTCAGCACGTGCGTCCTACTTGAGTACCTATTTTCTCCTTTCTGTCCACGTAGCATGCTGTCTGTGCGCGCTGCCTTGGCTTGTTCAAACAGCTGCTAAGTGCGTGCGTCCCAGCGCTATATCACACCCCTAATCTGCACCCCGCCGCACGTCAGTATCCAGACCAGTCGATGCAGCGCGTCGCCTCTGTGTTTCCTTCCCTTTCGTGAGTCAGGTGTGCGTTAAGGCCCATTCCCACGATCCCTTGTAACGAAGGCGAGACGAGACGGGACCTCATTAGCCGAAGTGTAGGGACGACCGTGGGCCGCAGGTTAGTCCTAGCTTACCTCGCCGCCACCTTTGCACCACGTTGCTTAGTGTCGTTTGGCACAGAGCACTTTACAGCAACAGAAGGGGTGCGCACAGCTGCTGCAAACCGATGGCAACAGCGCTCCACTACGCACGCCTGTCATGTTTACCGACGCAGAGTGGGTAGCTGCGTCTCGTCTCCGCTAGCAGAGGCGGCCCTAATCCCATGGCGTGTGGTCGAGTATTCGTCCCGTCCCGTCTCGCCTTCGTTACAAGGGATCGTGGGAACGGGCCTTAACACTTCTGCGTTTCTGTTTCCTTAGCGAATATTCGAGATACGCGTCTGAAATTCCTTACTTTGGATCGAGACAATCAATGAGAAAAGGATGTGAGTTGTTGTGATTTGCCGTTGTTCTTGTAAACAAACATGCACGCTTCAGAACTTAAAGGTGTTTTTTATTTTAAAATTGGCATTCGGCCTTGTAACCATTCAACCGGCAAATGTGTTTCTTTTATTTCTCAACTGTGTGTATAGAATCTTCTCACGTTGTTATTGAGGATAACAAGTGACGGGACAGCACAGGCCGGAGAGAACACTCAATTAAAACCACCTAGGCCGGACTCGAACCGGCGACCCCTGCAACGCGGAGCAAGCACGTAGCCCCTACGCTACCGGGGCCGCCAACTTATTGGTTGGATAGACCCTTCCTGCCGTAGGAGGCTTACTAACGGTGGGACGCCGCCAATTGTAAAATTCAATTCATACTGTGTGCAATAAAAGCTCATGGACAGAGCTGTAATGTAACATGCGCTTCTTCGCATTTGTCGAGAAAATCGGCATTGAAATATACAGTTGCATTCAAATACTTTCTACGTTAGATTTCAAGGGGTGCATGGTGGAGCGAGCAAACTCTCTGCTTCGTAAGCCCGTCGTCGCAAAATCGAATCTCACAGCTGACAATTTTTTCTTATTTATTCAAATGTGTAATCTTTAAACAGTTATTCGTGTAATAAGTTTTTTTTAAATGCCGTTTGTTGTGGAAAAAACAACGCTCGCTGCGCTACATGCCCCTTCGAATCTCCGTAATTTGAAGTTATTTGAACGCAACGGAATATTTTAATGCTGATTTTTCTCCACAGTGGTGAAGAAGCCACATTACACACAGTATGAGTCGAATCTGAATTTTACAATGGACCGCCTCCCCTCGAAGTCTGGTGTCACAGATAGAATAGTCAGTTCCTTTGCTCTTTATCTAAACTAATCCGGTAATCCTACCGTGTAAAGGGGACCTACAGTTTAATGTGGACTCCGAATCACGAAAGCGGTACTTACTCAGCAATCTCTACCAGAGGTGAAGGTCGGGTTAAGGGCCTATGAAAATACCCATTAAGACAGGGATTTGAACCGGTAACCTTTAGATCACCAATCAGACGAATGTAACTGAGTCAGCAGACCATGATGTCCCCGATCAGACTCAACGGCTCAAGTAGGTCTCGAGCTCCCCATGCGCAGTCCAGTCTCATGATTGGACGTTGGACTTTTGCTGGAGCCTGAATGGGGTGCGGGACTATACGTAGGACATACCTGTAGCAGCATTTCCAGACCGGCCTACACGGGTTTCTACTATCCCACGGCGGATCCCGTAGGACCGACAGGGAGAAATAGTCCATCAGTGTGTCTTACAAAGTGTGTTGACATTTCCTTATGAAACAGAAAACATCAGATGACTTTTCAGACTACCGTGGCCGTCTTTGTTATTAATTAGTAGATTTTCAGGGTAGCCGAGTTGATTAATTGATAATCTAAAGTTTCGGCTGCCATTCTATAACCTTCGTCAGATCGGTGGTGTCCGTGGCGAATGAAACAGGCAGCAGACATTTTTTAAAATACGAATACATAGGCCAATTACTCTGCGATGCTTGGCGCTCGTTGCTATGTCAGGGTGGCCGGCTTAAGGAATTTCAGGACCCCTTGCGAAGTATGATTTTGTGGCCTCCTACTTCTTTTGTAGATGTACTTTTGCCTACACTTTTGATAATTTTCGTGACTTTATGGGGCCAATTTCGCCGAGTTTTTGGTGTTTCAATACATCTCATATGGATCTTCCAACTGCCACTTTTATTTCTGGCTAAGCTCAGCTGCCCATTGTGTCAAATGAAATTGTTTTTGTATTCAATTTTATAGCTATTATCTTTGTAATACATTTTTTGTATACAACATTTCTTTTCTTGCCTTCTTTGCTAGTACATAGTCTATAGGTTTTTGGGGCTGGCGACACGTGAGCAGGCATACAAATTTTAATTCAATAACTTTTTATATGAAACGTCAATTGATGATTGAGTTCATTCGAACGAAATTACATAAATTGCTGAAACAGGTTAAGAGAAATACACGCCTTTAAATATATAGGCCTATTGTAATTACATCAGATACGACTTTCTCAAAACTGAATCTGGTGGACTTCTTGTACAACTCCATGCCTCGGAAACATGTGAACGCAGCTTGTTAGCATTCTAAATTGTTTATTTTAGCAGGAAAATTGTTCGTTAAGTAAAGACAAAAATTTTGAAGGGGATCATGGCAGGGCCCCAACAAGCTTGGGGCCTTAAACCGCCCTTGAAGGGGACATTCTACACCTGCCTAGAACTGGTACTGACCTGTTTAAATTTGTTTTAACTGCTTCGTTATAGTGTCCTCTTCACGTTTTCCACCCTCCTTTTTCGGAAAAGTCGCCACGAATCAAATTAAAAGTGCCGAAATATGAGACGCTCCTCAACCGTGAAGTGTTAGCAGCACTGAAAAAATGTCGGCACAGGAATCATATCAACCTAATAAGGTTCGTTTCGTCATAGTGGTCGTGATTAGGTTGAAATTCGGCCTGGGCCAAGAGTAAAAAGTTTACGGAAAATTCGTTATGCGGTATCCATCTCAGAAATGGCGCATTTGTTTACAACGGAAGCAATTGATTATCTCTGACTGCTTGTATCGATTCTAAGAAGGCGAGCCTTGTACTGCATGTCGGATAAATATTTTCTATCTCTTAATTACGTGCGATGTTTTATAACAGAGTGAAGCTAAATATTACTAAATAAAACGGCAAGAAAATATTACAACCAAGGATTTAACCAACATTTCAAAAGATTGTCACAGCTTTTGATGCAGCGGTGGCATCTAATAGCTGCACGTCACTCTCGTATTTCGGAATTTTTAATATAATTCGTGGCGAATTTTCCGAAAAAGGAGGGGGCAAAAAGTGAAGGGACATTATATCAAAGTAGTTAAAACAAATTTCAACAGGTCAGTACCAGTTTTGGGCAGGTGGGGAATGTCCCCTCCCACCCCTATGTCAACATAAATAGTATCTCTGACGAAGGCTGTAGAATGGCAGCCGAAAGCTCAGATTATTAAATTAAAAACACGGCATATCCCGAAAATCTATTAATCATTAGAAAACATCAGATCAGGTAATGATAAACACTTGTGTGAATGGAAGCGAATATCGTCTTTTCTGCCCCACTTTTGTAGGTTACTGCAACGCAGGTCGTACTTTTTTGGGGCAGTAGGTCTTGAAGGCGGCCACACACGTAACCCTTTGTGGCGGCGTTGTTTTCGCCTCGGTATTGCGTCGCCCAGCGGGCGCCTTGGCGACATGTCGTGGGAATGGCGGCTATCTCCTGCCGCATCTCGTGCTGGGTGGTCGGCGCCACAGGTAGACAGAGATAAAAACCAGGGGAGCAACTGCAAATCGAAACCGTAAATGAAAACATCACTCAGGAAGAGGGCGAGTGGAATCAAGCTACAATAAATCCCTCTTACAGGGTTCAACAGCTCACATTCAGATGATCCCTTTTCTTCTGCCGAATCAACTTGAAAACTAATGCTACTTTTTTTCACTACGTAATACAATTAATCATTGTTTTCCTGGCTCGTCTTGTCTTTCTTATCTCACTCAATGCGATACGTGTAACAATCCTTTGTCTCACAGCGAAGATCCTCTTTCACCATAGATTCCACTGTCAACTTTAATCTTTGACTCCACAGGCTTCAATTAATAGCCTTAAACTCAAAGAGAAATATCCACGTTCAGTTTAAATAACCGCCAGATCTAAGGTGTTACCTTATAAGGACCCAAATAGAGAAGTGCGTTACAAAGTGTTACAGAGTGTTATTTAATGAAATGTTGAGAAGAAACTCATCTGTTGCATTCCTTGGAAGATATCATCATACTTTGATTTAGTTTAAAATTGAATTTTGAATCAAAAGTTTAACGTGTAGAAACTGTTGTGGCAACATAAGTTGTGTAGGTTGTAATACCGAATTCGAAAAGAGTGTTTAGGAAATTGAACATAATAATAATAAAAAAAACGATTAAAATTAAAATCGAAACTATTGTGAGCAAGAACGCTGGGGAAGGGGCATTTATAATACTAATAAATCCATGTGGTCTTCGTGACGTGGTGACAGGGTTTCTTAATGGCTACGCTAAGCGCCTCTATCGCTAGCGCCTATCCTATGGGGTTTTACGACGACACTTTAACGCCGAATCCGAACTACAGATGGGTTCTGGCGCACTTCACATTTACAATAATATCATAAATGCGAAAGTAACTCTGTCTATTTGTCTTTTTGCTGAACTGATCTTGATGAAATTTGACAAGGAAATACTGTATATAACAAGGACGCCCGTAGGATACTTTTTTCGGGAAATATAACATATTTTGTCGTAAAATTTTGAAAACTAAACGAACGGTGATAGACAGACGGATAACGTGTGTAGTCTCTGTAATGTTATATCGGTCACTCAGGCTTTGTTTCTCTCGCTGTCAGTTTATGTATGATATTTGCATAAGTCCACACGCATGAATTTGCGGATAATAGATATTATGTAAATAAAGCTTAGCCAGAAGAGTTGAAGGACGAGTTAATGGGCTTTGATAAATCCAGCCGTGACCAGGATTATAACTCTGTATCCTCCTTCGGATTCCACGAAGTGTACACTACCGGAAGGGCTGCTGCTGTCTTTGTCTGTGCACAATGGTTGCGGGAAACCAGTGCGCATGCCCAAAATTATGCCTCTGTGAGATAGGTCACCGACCTGTCGTCACTTAAGAAATGCGCCTGGCACTTTTTGGTGTAATGAGAACTGCGCACTTGATATACCTTGTGACGTCTTCCAAGTCGAGGATATTTCGTTGATGACTGTACCTGATGTCATGGAACTGGGCCGTCTACGCCGGTGGGCGACCCTAATGTATTCTTTGTCGCGCCGCGGCCGATGGTTATCTGCTCAATCTGTATTCATGATGGCCACGGCTGTTGTGACGTGGTAATACGGCGATGTTATCTGCCGCGGGTGCAGATGTTCCTCCTCTTGGCAGTAATTGAAGGAGCGGTCTAAGTACTAGTATTCACTTTGGTGATGTTCATACCGCAGCGGAGACTCCGCCAAGACCGCTTCTGGTAAAGAGACAAAGACTCGTAATTCACGTATGGCTATTAGAAATACCACTCTTTCTCTGTACAGTTAACATAGAAATGAAAATTGGAGACCAAAGTATGTCGTATGCGTTTCTTTTCACGATCTTATTGCTTTGGATATTACCAGTTATATTGCATAGTGTCTCTTCGTTTGATTGTCAGTTTTCAAGAATAAAACAAAACCATTTCTTTCTGCTGCGAATGCCCAGTTCGTTTGACTGTTTCCTCATTTCGTGAAGTAAATAAGTCTGTAGCGTTCCGTGTCTGTTTATTCGGCCATCACGTATAAGCTTGTCAGTCGACTTTGATGGAGTTTATGGTTGGTGAGCTGTAGCGTTCTGGTCTCGCATTCTGGATGAAGCAGGTTCGAATCCCCGTACAGACATCCAGATTTTGGTTTTACATGATTTCCCCAAATCCTTCAGGCGAATGCCGTGATGGTTCCTTCAAATGGCCATGGCCGAATTCCTGCTCGTTATTTGCCCCAGCCTGTAATAACTTCGACGTTGACGAGGTGTAAAGAAATAATAATAATAAAGATGGTGTTTTTGCATTTTGAAAGCTTGTAGTTTGACTTAAATATATTAGGTATGTTTTATGATGCTACATGACCTGGCGCCATAGAAGGAAAATAAAATGTTTCATTAACCTCAAACCTTCTTAACGCCTTGTGCCGTTTCTGTTGTAAGTTCATTTGGTCGCAGAAGTCTTCAGTGCGGACATGGAAATGGTATGACACATCAGACATCTCAGTCTAATGATGTTTGTGCTGGTAGGTGCTCGTTTATGAGAATCCGAGCATTAAAGGTTAAAACATGCCGAGTGTGTACCACCAGAAAAACCGTTTAAACAACGGCTGAATAGCTGCTTGCAGTAAACCTTTGTGTTCCCGTGCTAACGGTCATACGCTCGATTTCAGCTCAAGAAATGTTTTTCCTGGGGGCTTTTTTTTGTGCTCACGAATTTATTTTTACAGTAATTCATGGCATTTTGAAACAACGGACCTCAGGTTTTGCTCTTTGGAGTATTTTAAAATTATTTTAGCCAAAAAGGATAAAACTTTTTACATGACGTTATGTTAGTACTTTCCTTATGTTAGATATCTGTTAGTGTGTTGTAATTTTAATCGTTATTTGCAAGTTTCAAATCACCGAGCGTGGTCAGTGAGTCGTTAACGTTCTGGCCTCGCATTCGGGAGGACGCCGGTTCGAATTCTCGTCCGGGCATCCAGAGTTAGGTTTTCCATGATTTCCCCAAATCACTCCAGCGAACGCCGGGATGCTTCCTTCAAAAAGGCCATGGTCGAATTCCTTCCCATTCCTTGTCACCAATCCCACCCGCCTCTAATGACCTCGACGTCGACGAGGCGTAAAGCAATAAGTAAAAAAAAAAAAGTTTCAAATCGTCCTGTTACTAGTCGCCATGTGTTGTTACTCACAGATTTCAGCCTTCGAATTCTCCTGACGAGTGAGTCGCTCGGGACATTGCTAACAGAGTCGTGGCGACGTAGTAGCTCGGAGTGAGTACCACAGTTAGCGTCGTAGCACTGTATACGACTTCACCTGACGAAGTTAGCGTGTTGCGATAAACCGCAGAATTCGTTTAGATCTACTGCTTCATGTGATGAACACAATGTGTTTTGATATACTGCAAAATTCATTTCGATCTGTTATATAACCTGATGGAGACGGCGGAGGCAACTGTCGAAACGTCATATTTTTTTCTTTAGGATTTACGTCTAGTCGACATCGAGGTTATTAGAGCCGGGAGAGGATTTAGGGCATGAAGTTTATTGAAGGAACCATTTTGCTGGAGTTATTTCGGAAAACCGTGGAAAACGTAAGATGAATGGCCGGACAGGGATTTGAACCCATGTCCTTCTGGAAACCAGGCCCAAAGGTTGCCGCACATCTGTTGGGCTCGTCGCATATTGGCGAAACTATCTGCCTGAAGATACAACGAGACTATTTAGATCCGGACTTGTATGAAAACCTTATAACTGCTAAGTATATCTTCCTTGAATTCAGCATACAGAAAGTTGCTCGGGTCGGAGTTACAGCGTTTTGATGGAATCGCCGTCGCTGCTGTGTTGAGAAAGTGATCTTCGGAAGTCGTCCGCTCATTGGCTGCTGCAGACGTCATTTGAGTATTATTTATGTGGGCCGGGAGCCGGGGTGAGTCATGTTGTACCCTGTTGTGACGGACGGGGGTGTGCCAGCGGGGTGCCCTCTACCTGCCCCCGAAACAGTCGCATCCCTCACTCGATAGAGACGTCCCGCTCCGCCGCGTAGGCCGCTGAAACCACCAGTCTCTTTCTCTAAGGAGTTAGTCGTTTCTTTTCAATTTCGCTATCTCAGGATGATGCTAAAAACAATCGTCCGAGCACAGTTCGTCTCGGAGTATGTTAGAAACAGCACGCTCATTGATCCACCATCAACAATCCACCGCTTTTCTAGAAGCTATTCTATGGTTTTTTATCATTCTTTCTTTGTCATTTGACCTTGCTCGGTGTACAATACTTTAAAAAAACGTCTGGCCTTGGTCGTGAACAGCTTGAGTAATTGCCAGCAAGTAATACGTTCAAAAAAATTGATCGTGATTAATCCGAAACAAGGATTTGTGTGTGTGTGTGTGTGTGTGTGTGTGTGTGTGTGTGGACAACTGTGACTACAATACATTTTTTCGGTACTATAAGTCACAAAAATAAGTTTAAAAAAAGTGAATATAGGCATTATCAATTCAGCCCTACATCATTTTGATTGTTGTCGATTTTTTCCCTTTTAGTGGTGCTTGCTACCACTACCTTTCTCACTTTCGGAACCTGCTCTCTGTGTAGGCGAGATTGACAGGTGCACAGAAGGAAATATGACGAAGAATAGTAACTGGAAGAGGTGCTGGCTCAAAACTGAATTTCATCTAGAAGATCTGTTCCATCTGTACCACTATTAGGCTATACGTATATGTGAAAGTAAATCTGTTTCTCTATTTTTTACGTTTTCATGACTAAATAGCTAAATCGATTTGTATAAAAGTGTACAAGGGAATACTGTGTATCATTAGGACCGACATAGCATACTTTTCTGGATAAATGGCTTTTTTTAAATTGTTTCAGAACTAACCGAACGATTATAGACAGAAGGATGGCGTGTATACGTCTATGTAATGTTAAATCGTTCGCTCAGGCTTTGTTTCTCTCGCAGTCAGTTTGTGGGACACCTTTTATTTAACTTAACCTTTCTATATACAATGAATTTTTGGGTCCACGCGAACAAAGGCACGTGTAATGAGATATGCCAAATTCAGACTATTTGAGAGACTAGTTTTTTTTTCGGTGTACCACCAAAGCAGAGGACTCTAGAAAAACAGATGATTTTCAAATGTGAACACAGAAATACTGCAAATGTCGTGGGTGGAAAATGGAACAAACACCTCCTTTCTAAAAGAACCGAATGTCGAAACGAGGTGCCCTGAACTGCCTGCACGGAATACAACAAGGAAAGAGTTGATGCGATCATTAGAGAAGACAGACGTATCACTGTGAATAACATAGCTACAAAATTTGCAGTAATTTCAAGAAATAATTCAAAGCTTAGGTTATCGAAAGGTTTGGAAAGAAGATCATCCTTCAACAGGACAATAAAATAATAATATAGTAATTGATAAAATCTCCATACACACACATCCTCTTCCAGCCCACTTATGCACTCAACCAATTTTTACTTTAAATTCTTTCAGTATTTTCAGTAAATTATTCATCACTTCTCTTGGCAATTTATTTGAACCCCTTACACCCTTTCCTATAAAAGAAAATTTTCCCACACCCTTATGCATGAAATCCAAGTGTCAGCTTGTGGTCATACCCTTCGAAGCACCTCTCTTAATTTTCCCACCAATATCTTTCCACGCTTCATCACCAATATAGGCTTTGTACACTTCAATGATTCTCTTTACCCTCCTTATATTCTCCAATGAATTCCACTCCAGCTCCTTTATCATATTAGTTACAGATTGTGTTCTGCGATAATTTCCAGAGACAAACCTGGCAGCCCTTCTTTGCACCCTCTCCAACTCCTGTATTTGATACCCAAAATGTGGATCCCATACTACACCACCATATTCCAGCAGTGGTCTAACCAAAGTTTTGTACCCCAATTCCTTTACTTCTCTAGTGCATCCCCTCATCACTCTGTCCAACAGGTGAAGGATTTTGAACCCTTTCCCTACTACCTGTCCAATGTGTCATACCCATTTACGTAATTTTGCTGTCAAATGTTACGCCGATTTATTTACATTTCGAGTCTTCAATAAGTAGCTCCTTCCCCACTTTATAATCCTAATCAATCTTTAGGTTTTTTTTTTTTCTACGTACTTAATAAAATGACTATTCTTTGTATTTATCTTCATCCCATGTTGGTTCACCCAGCTAGTTATCCTATCTACATTACTACCCATATCTATCTTAGATATAATGCGCATCCTCATACCGCTCAAGTCACTATGGAAATAATCAGGACAATTGGGTGGGAAAATCAACTCTCCGACTACCATCTGTTCGGCTCCGTTAAGGAAGAGACGCGAGGCCAACGCAGTGAGACACTGGCGAGCAGTGCGCCAGATTCTGCTGTCTGCTGGAAAGGTATGTGCGCAAAATAAGAAAGAAAAGTCAGTAGATTAAGATGATGTACCTTTTTTTTTCTCATCAGTCTTTCGACTGGTTTGATGCAATCCTCCATGCCGTCCTATCTTGTGCTAACCTCTTCATCTCTACATATCCCTTACAACCCACGTCCTCAATTATCTGTTTCATATATTCTAATCTCCGTCTTCCTCTATAGTTCTTACCTTCGACTGTTCCCTCCACTAACAAGTTAACGAATCCAGCATGTCTCAAAATATGACCTACCAGCCTGTCTCTTCTTTCTGTAAGCTTCTTCCACAAACTTCTTTCCTCGCCCATCATTTCCAAAACTAGTTCATTTCGTATTTTGTCTATCCATTTAATTTTCGGGAGTCTACTGTAGCACCACATTTCAAATGCATCAATTTTCTTTCTTTCTGGTATTCCTAAAGTCCATGTTTCGCTACCATAAAGTGCTATGCTGCATTCATAGAGTTTTAAAAATTTCTTTGTAATTCCTAGATCAATGTTTGAAACTAAAAGATTTCTCTTTTTCATGAAGGCTCTTTTTGCCAGTGCTATTCTGCTTTTTACATCATTCTTGCTTCGGCAATCGGTTATAATTTTGCTTTCCAGGTAGTAGAATTCATTAACTTCTCCTATTGCATCCGATTCTATTACCGAGCGTGGTGGTGTAACGGCTAGCGTTCTGACCTCGCATTCGGGAGGACGGCGGTTCGAATCCCCGTCCGGGCATCCAGATTTGGGTTTTCCATGGTTTCCAAAATCACTCCAGGCAAATGCCGGGATGCTTCCTTCAAAAGGCAATGGTAAAATTCCTTCCCATTCCTTGTTCCCCATCCTTTCCCGTCTGTAAAGACCTCGCTGTTAGAGAGACGTAAAGCAGATAAAAAAAAACCGGTTCTATTTTTATATTTAATCTAAAGTGATGAGAATCATTTCTGCTACATTTGTCTTGCTTTGATTTATATTCATTCCAAAATGTTCCTTCAGTATTTTGTCCATGCCATTCAGTAATTTCCCAATTTCCTCAGCCCTCTCTGCTAACAAGATAATGTCATCAGCAAATCGTAGCATACTGATTTTTTCTCCCTGAACAATTATGCCACATGAAAATTTTTCTTTTATTTCATTTATTGCTTCTTCTACATACAAGTTGAATATTATCGGGGATAGACTACAACCTTGTCTCATACCGTTTTTAATTGATGCATGTCTCTCATCTGCTTGGTTTGGCTTAAATATAAAAATTAATTTGGTTAAAAATGTTGCTTACGACTTCCAATATGATCTTCGCACAGTACTAATGGGGTATATAAACTTTCAAAATTCCGCCTGTTGACTCCTTAACCGTCTTTGTGGACCGTAGTGGTGAGAATCACTGATGGAGTGAATGTAGTCAAGTGGAAGACGCGTTTGTGGCTTGCGCTCCCGTTAATCAGTGGCTGCCTCCGTTGCTCTGGGCGTTCCCGGGCGCTACCTGCCCCGTCGCCGAGTCACAACCAATTTGAGTCGGAGCTCCCTGATATCGACCACACCGCGAGCGAGCAAACAATCGATAATTAAATAATGGCCGGTTGGCCAGGAGATGCTGATGATAGGCGCGCGGATCTGGCTCGCGGTAATAACAGCATGGCCACGTGGCGGCTCGCGTATTGATTACGGTGGAGGTGAGTCCAGTGATTAATCTGGCTCCCCAGAGACGAGAGGCCAGCGGGCGCCCTCATACGGACAAAGGGCGCCATCCCTCACTCGGAGACACCTGTTGGTGGCCGCCTACAGGCCGATACGGACCACCACCTCATGGCATTCTCTCTCACAGGATGAGGAAATGGTGCATCAAGCTAAATATATCAAAATGTGAGGGCAAAATTGTTAAGCCGACTTTGGCCAACTCAAGATTCACCAAAGACATCCCGCTTGTGCCTAATGGCATTGAAGATACCCAAACCTAAGTTACCGATCATGTCTCCGAGTGTAAATCGGTTGGCATGAACATTAAACCTGTAAAAACTGATGCTATGTTAAACAAATAGTCCACAGGGTGGAATGTACAAATAAACAGTATACAATTATGTGTGAGTGGTGTCTTTCCTGGCGTAATGATGCAATGGAATCATCTCGGGTGTCTAGGCGATGACAGTCAGCTTGCAGACACCTGTAACCTGATGAAGACAGCAGAGCTAGCTGTCGAAACGTCGTATTTATACAACACCATCCTGCTGGACAGCAGAGAGGAATTCAATATACCTTTAGAAAATGCCAGAGAGTACATTTATCTTCTAAATTTGTTAGTTGTTGTTGTTTCTTATGGTTTTACGCTTCGTCGACGTTGAGGTCATTACAGACGGAAAGGGACTGGGGGCAAGAAACGGGAAGGAATTCGACCATGCGATTTTGAAGCAAGCATCCCGGAATTCGCCGTAAGTGATTTGAGCAAACCTTGGAAAACCCAAATTTCGATGGGCGGATGGAGAATCGAACCAGCGTCCTCCAGAAGGTGAGGCCAGAACGTTACCGCTCACCCACCACGCTCAGTAGCTTGTAAATGTGATGTCTGAAATTTTCCGCCGCATCGAGCTGGGATGTCAAGGTTTTGGGAGGCATCCCATTAACCTCAAATGTAATATGCCCGTAAAGCAAATAGTTTGTGACCAATGCATTCTTCCTGTGCTGACTTGGACCCTAAACTAATTTGTGTAAAGGAATCTTAAGACAGCACAGCGAGCTATCGAAATGTCAATGCTAGATTTAACTAGAAAAGACAGGAAGAGAGCTACCGACATTAGATCAGTCACAGGGATCACATACATCTTGGGGAAAACTGCATCCTTAGTGGGTCGGCCATGTTGTTCAGAGACGAAAGATGGCCAAGAGGTCATCAGAGACAAACAGGAAGACCATGAGACCAACTGGACGAGGACACACGCATGGTTGTCGCAGATCGTGCGACCTGGAGATGACTGCTCAAGCTCTACCTGAACTCATAACTCGAAGAGGCCACGTCAGTTGATGACTGAACTGGCTGATGATCTACATCTACATCTACATATATACTCTGCAATTCACAAAATTGTGGGTGGCAGAGGGTGCTAAGCACCAAAGCTAATCTCTTTGCTGTGCATTCCAATCCCTAATGGTACGAGGGAAAAAAGAATTCATATAAGAATCAGTCCGGCACCTTATTTCTCTAATTTTATCTTCCTGTCCTTCCGACTCAAGTAGGTTGGTGGAAGAAGTATTTCACTACACTCATGAGTGAAAGTGGGAGTACGCATGTTTTCCAATAAGTTTAAACGAAACGTGTGTCGTCTATCTACCAGAGACTCCCAACCTAATCTACTAATCAGTTCTGTGACGCTTTCATAAGGACTGTAGCAAGCGGTCACGAATCGAGCGGCTCTTCTCTGTACTTTCTCTATACTTTCGATCAATCCCTTACGAAACGGGTCCCAAATGGCACAACAATAATCCAAATGTGGACGCACAAGAGATTTGTACGCTATCTCCTTTGTTTGTTCATTACAATTTTTCAAGATTCGACCTATGAATCGCAGCCTAGAATTTGCTCTACCTACTAACGAATTAATGTGTATGTTCCATTTCATGTTCCTTTTTACTGTTACTCTTAAATATTTTATAGAATCTACCATATCAATAACTGAACAATCGGATTCTTTTTGTTAGTTATGCTCATTGTCTTGCGCTTTTTAAAATTTAGAGAAAATTTCCACTCAGCACACCAAGCCAAAATAACATCCAGATCGCGCTGAATTTCTAAGCAATCGGCCAAATTTCTTACTTCCCTATAAATAACCGCATCATCAGCAAACAATCTAAAAAGGCTTTTCACTTTGTCTCCGAGATCGTTTATAAAAATTAAGAAAAGAAGTGGTCCTATTACACTTCCTTGAGGTACACCTGATGTAACATATAGATTAGATGAACTTTCTCCTTCAACGACAACATACTGCGACCGACCAGTTAGAAAATCCTCTATCTTTTCACAAAGCTGATCCGATATACCGTACGCTTGAAGCTTCGCTAAAAGGCGCTTGTGTGGAACAGAGTCAAAGGCTTTATGGAAATCTAAAAAAATTGCATCTACTTGTGAACCTGCATCGATAACTTTCATTACGTCGTGTGTAAATAGGGCCAGCTGTGTTTCACATGATCTTTTCTTCCGAAATCCGTGTTGATTTGTTGTAAGCAAATTATTATCATCTAGAAAATTCATAATGTTCGAGCATATAATATGCTCCATAACTCTACTACAAACAGATGTTATAGATATGGGACGATAGTTCCCAGGATCACTTCGATCACCTTTTTTGAAAATCTGAGTTACTTGCGCGATTTTCCACTCTGAAGGTACTTTTCGCTCTTCTAACGATTTACTGAATATATCAGACAGAATTGATGACGATGAGGCCAAAATGTTTACACTCTGGGGCACTGCACACCCCAAGAACCTGGAGATCAACGAGGAGGAAACAGAAGTGGCATCCACCAAACAAAGCTGTGACATATCTAGGCCTACATATGGATCGCACACTCACATGGAAGTGCCATAATAATCAAAAACTATCTGAAGCGTCTCTAAATTGTATCACCTTCTGAATAGGAGGAGTTCCCTCGGAGTCTAAAGCGACATGTTGCTCTACAGCTCACTCATCCACCCTGCCATCTTAGTTGCTTCCGTGGTATAGTGCACAGACGCTCCTTCCAAACCTCAGAGGACACAGTCACTCCGAAATAATTTCCTCCGGGCGGTTCACAAAGCACCGTGGTTTTTACGTACCACGCAGCTCCTTAGGGAAACTGGTCTTCCAACCGCAAACACTTGCATTATTAAATCCCAGAAGATCTTCCAAAATAATGTAGACACTATTCCTTGATCACAGGTCTGCAGATTAGGCAGGAGGGAGCAACATAACCATGCCTAAATCACATATCCTTCCCCAGGACATCGTAAGTGATGAAGAGAAAGATGTCACCTGATTCTTTTTGAAGACTGTCAAGAATTTCATGGGATTGCATTCTCAATATAATGTGGTATTGTTATAATACTTAACTCAGCTTAAACTTACTTATTAATTCTTATTTTTTCGTTCAAACTGATTTTAGTCCCTGAAATGCGAAGTTTATCTCCCACGGAGGGAAAGACAATTGAACCATTTTTTAATTCTGTATTCTAGATTTTATTTCTTTATCAAATTTGTTATATGTCTTGCCAAAGTTATTATGTATTACATTTGTGATTCTAACATTACTCTGTCGTCACTTTTAAAGTCTTTTTTTCAATGTAAAGTTTATTAACAGATGCATCTAACTGGATTGCCCTCAAATCGCACTATATAAAACTTTCAGAGATCATTGTGAAAAAAACTGGTTTAGCATTGTGTCTGTGCTAATCGATTTAATAAGTGCAGTAACAAATATAAGAAGGGACTGCAACAACAGAATGGCTCCCTCCCTCACAAGAGAATTGGCCTTAAAGAAGTAATGCCGAAAGTGTTTAAGGAATTCGCAACTTTCAATAATTTATAGCTGCGTGCATCAAACTCCAAACAAGTTAGAACGAAGGCATCCAACATGTACTGTGGTGATATGCTGGCGTGAGTGGATCAAATAGAACCCTGACGATCTCGCTAACTATTGAATGCACGAATGGGTAATGGAAAAGAATCTTTCTCCTTCAAATGCAGCATCAGATGGAATGTCCTCTAAGAATTTACACAGGAGCTCCATGATACAATTGTATTGGCAATCGGATAGCTGCAAACTCTTAACATCAATTTATATTATGACTTTTGTGTTTTGTCATATCAATTGAGTGTATCTTACAATTATGTGCATCCTCAGATAGAAGTCTTCTTACCTTTCTCAGCTTTCACTTATTTGTTATAAATTGCTACTCCAAACCGCATTTCTTTACAAGTGTACTAACTTACATTGCCTCTTATCGATTTCTCTGTATCGTCCTAGTACATGTTGCGTCTTCCGTTACGTATTACACGACGAATAATGTGAGTTCTCTGTCGTATTTTAAACCAATAACACTTCCTTTACCTGAAAGAGAAAATTATACTCCACTGTTCTTTCGTCTACGTATTCATCAACTTCTTGGCCAATATTAATCAGTTGGATTTTCACTTGAATACTCATTTATTCTGCAACCTCACATACAATACACTGCACTCAATCTATCTTTTTATACGATTGTATCTCTCTTTATAGACCTCGTCTTTCTGACAACTTATATATCTTCCATTTAATTTTTTTTTCTCTCTCTACACACATCACACACACACACACACACACACACATTTGCATTTACACACACATTTGCATTTACACACACACTTGCAAATTGGCGTGATGTATGCTATTTAATGTATAACCATTTATTTAGTTGCTGTCTTTGCTATACTTACGCCAAACGGAATAATTAGTTAAGCTTCGCACTTTCCTTGCATGTAGACGATAGTTTAAATACTTCTCGTCAAGCATCAGAGAGAGACCTACAAATCTGATTTTGATAGACATTTTCCTCTTAAATACTGTTAGTAGTTGAATAATTCACTTTTGTAAGTGAGCAACCGAGCTATAATTTTTACCCAAGGCTAAAGAATATTAGTCCTCTTGCAGCCTTTGCTCATAGATAAACCGTTCCTTTCGAAATATAAAGTCGCCGTTCGCTTATCTTAGTCTTCGTCAGTTAATACGATACAAAGAAATGGATTTCTGTAAATATTATAATTCCATGATAAATAAATTTTCCTACCAACAGAGGCTCATATCGGCTGAATTTGAAAAGGTTTTTCAAACTAGTAAGACAGATTAATTTTTTCTTTTTATGTACCAAAAATTGCCCTGATCGGTTCCGAAAAAACTTCTGAATGCTTGCTTTGTCTTGCGTTCTCCGTGTATAATGATCATATATTTTATCGAGTAGGAGGAATCTATTCGTTTTATACTTATTTTACACTTTTTTGCTGTCATCAGTTTCTCGGCTGGTTTGATGCAGAGCTCCATCTCTTCCTATCTTGTGCTAAGTTCCTCATCTCGACCTAACCCGTACTACCCACTTCATATATTCTAACCTCTACCTACCTATAAATTTTTTTAACCAACTATTCCTTCCACTAAGAAATTAACCGATCTCACCTGTCTTAAAATGTGATCGACCGTCCTGCCTCTTCTTTCTGTAAGACTCCTCCGCACACTTCTCTCACCAATCATTTCGTACTTTACCTGTCCACTTAATTTTCAAAATGCCTCTATTACAAATAGTTCAGTTTTACTTCTTGTGTGTGTACCATAAAGTCCTCAGCTCCATATATACAGCAAAAAGGTGGTTGTAGTTCAATTATTGAGATTAAAAGATTCCTTTTTTTTTAAGAAGACCCTTTTTCCTATTGCTATTGTGTTATTTACATCATACCTGCTTCGGCCATCAGTGTTTTTGCTTCTGCTTCACGCCGTATCAATTGGTTTGTTAGGGCGCTAATGACCCCACCGTCGACGCGCCTTTAATCCCTAATAATAATAATAATAATAATAGTATTGATATTTACACTGAAAAGGAAGAGAGTTTTTATGTGTAGAAGTTACTTAGCTCTTATTGGTAGTATTGATCTCTCCGAGTCAAATACTTTAGTTCGGGTGCTTAGTAATTTAGTTGCAGGATTGGTTCACAGTGTCTCTTTCTGGAGGTGACATCGCATACCGTTTTTCTTCGTTACGATAACTGGTGAACCACCTACCAGTGCTGGGCTAAACTAAAACCGCCATCGACTTTCCTAAGCGGCCATGCCACACCTACTCTTTACAGAAATTACATCTGCCGGGCTATAACTGTTTCCACTTTTTCAGCCGCGTGCCCTAAATCTACCTGTCATCGTCAGAACCCGCCGCTTCAAGTAAATTCCCTCAGATGTTTATACTAGATGATTAGTTACCGCCCCAACAGGTTTCCGGACACACATTACCATACACGTGAATAAGGTGCATTACGTAAAGCTGGCCTCGGCGAGCCGGGATCGTAACCGCGGCTCTTAAAACACACGCTGTTACCGAAAGGGCTCTTTAAGGCTTTTAATTGGTCGTAACTAATCTTCCCTCGACAGTGGAGGCCCGTATATTGTCATTGTTGTGCGGTTTAGAACTTTCACTTCATGGCGTTCAGTTTTTTTTTTAGAGATACAGGAATCGAGAACTGAGTGCAGGATAACTAATACGGTTAAACATCTTATTGCGCCATTTGGCGTTCGCTTCCATCGATATTTCAACGTTACCACATAGGCGTTGATAGAACCTCATCGCAATTGACGTTATTACTATTCTCGGTGTCGTATTAAGTGGAAAATCAGCATCCGGTAACAAGTTCGTTCACGAAATTACCGCAGAGGAAAGTTTACTGGCTTATATATGACTAGCTGTTACCCGCGACTTCGTACGCGTTTCCTTAGCATTGCCAGAATTTTTTACAGAACGCTTTAGGGTACCTATTACGTGTTACAGAAAGCACGTAGTCGGGATAATATGATGCGGGAGTCACTGAACCTGTCTCATGAAGAGAATCACAGTACAACATCTTTTGAAAGTAGCAACAAGCAAGGGGGGGGGGGGGGAGTGAACTGTTGGAACCTATCTACTACGGTTCCTCCTGCAGATTTTTGTGAAATTATCTCTGGGTACCTCGTATGTCAGTTCGTGGTTTTGCTGTCGTTTGCTAAGATCATACACAACGTGACTGCGAGAGAAACAAAGCCTGAGTGACCGATGTAACACACGCTATCACTCTGTCTGTCATTAGCAAAACATTTTTCCAGTAAAAAATATATTATGTCCTTACTAATGATACATAGCAATTCGTTCTCAAATTTAATCGAGATTGATTTATCCTTTTAGTTGTGAATACATAACTATCAGACAGACAAAGTTACTTTTTTTTTTCAAATCTAATATTAGTGTAGATTTGATCTTCAGAATAGATTCCTCTGCATCTGAAATGTTGATAACGGTAGAAATATTTGCTTTATTTTTTCTTGTCGCATAAATAAGCCTGTAGTAGTTAGCCTTCAAGACGAATAAAATTCAAAGGCACGCCGTAATTAAGGTGTATAAAATTATGGCAAGCCCAATTCTCACTCATGGGCCAAGAAGCGATGACTTACTGCCGTAGAAAGGACAGGATATTTTTTTAAAAAAAATATGTTATTTAAAAGTAATAATACAGGTGGTTGAAAATATTCACTAGTACACAGAAAAGTGGTTCCGACACGCGAAAAGAATAGACAAAACCAGAATAACGTGCATAATATTCCACTACATCCCCAGACGGAAACGAAAACCTAGAAGACCACCGTAACAGGCCTGTAGGCCTAGTGCTGGAAAGGAATAAGTAGGAGAAGAACTTACTTAGTGCTACAACCTTAATCCGATAATATTATTGATTCATGAGCTTGAAACTGAACAATGTGTATCAGATAAGTGAAGTCAAAATCTTCTTGTTGTTTGATGTGTAGGGTTCTGGTGACTTTTTAGTTGTTAGTCGCTACCGGAGTTCGGTATCATGTCCACAGCAGGCAGAGCACATTGGGAAGGTGGTAGGAAAAGGTTACAAAATCCTACGTTTACTGGAGAGAAGTTAGGGAATTGGGTTACAAAACTTTGGTCAGACCATCGTTGAATATGGTGGTGTAGTTTGGGACCCAAATTTTGGTTATCAAATACAAGAGTTGGAGGGCTTGCAGAGAAGAGCATCGAGATTTGTTTGTGGAAATTATCCCAGGACCCAGTCAGTAACTGATATGATAAAGGAGCTGGATTGGGAGGAAAGGAGGAGGGTGAAGAGAATGTACAGGGCATATCTTGGTGATGGAGCTTGGAGGGATATTGGTCGAAGAATCAGGAAAAGTGCATAGAAGTGTGAAGATAACCATGACCACAAGCTGGCACTCGATTTCACGCATACAGGAGTGGGAAAAATTTTCTTTTGTAGGTAAGGGACAAGGTTATCAGAGATTGGAACAAATTACCAAGTGAAGTGATGAATAATGTATCAAAAATGCTGAAGGAACTTAAAATTAAAATCTGTAAATCGTAAAAGTAAATGGGGGAGGGATTTAACACTCAAATTATATTAGTTAATTAAAAATAAATTAAAAAAGGGGAATTGCCACCGGAGCGTGAGTGCCATCGCAATTAAATTATTATTATTAATAGTGAGATACAAGACAGTTTTTCAGCTTCTCATTAATGTAGGAGTCGGTATCACAAAAAGTAAGAAATATTAGTAGGGTACATATATCACGTATACCTTCGATTTCCTGAAAAAAAAAAAAACTATGTTCCATTATTTGTTTCAAAGAATCCTAATAAATATATTTCGTTTTGCTCACTTTACGTTACACTATATTTCGTTAATCTCATTTTTATTAGTCAAAATTCATATCACGCTCTAAAATATCGATCAGGATTTAACTGGATTTTATAAACTCATTTCGTATGGTGTAGACTAATCAGTGCAGATCTTGAGGTGCGAACGTTTGTCTAACGCTAACGTTGTAACTCCACAAACGTTTTGTAAATATAAATTATTAGAGACTTTTCTGTAAATGGTTCAATCGAAAAAAAACGTTTGGGTACGTTTTTCCATAGGTAGTAAACAAAGACAAATTATGCTCATTTCAAGCACGGGATAGGATAGCGAAATGAGCCACCACTTACCTTAGATGATCGTTGCATGGCGAGAACACACAAAAAAAAGAACAGGAATGACGTGAACACACACACAAAAAACACAAGAACAGGAATGTGTTTACGCCAATGCAACCATCATCTAAGGTAAGTGGTGGTTCATTTTGCTATCCTGTTGGTTTTCCATGGTTTCCCAAATCACTCCAGGTAAATGCCGGGATGCTTCCTTAAAAAGGCCATGGCCGAATTATTTCCCATTCCTTGCTCCCATCCTTTCCCGTCTCTCAAGACCTCGCTGTTGAGAGACGTAAAGTAGTTTAAAAAAAGCTATGCTGTTTTGTAATTCCTATTCGCTACTTAGAACCATTATTTCCTGGTTACCATATGTACAAATATATATGTAATATCTCACGAAAAGGACCAGAATTTTAAGAAATGTGTTAAAGGATTTTATTAAGTGTTGGTTTAAGATGATGATTACACAGCTTAGGGGCCAGCGTGTAAGCTATTGTTGGCGGCAAAGGCGGCAAGGAGGTTTTACGAGATAAGCCGATTATTATTCTGCAGGAGCGAAAAGAAGCTTCGACTTTTTAAATATGCAGAAAGTTTTAGGTAATAAAATTTGTGGCTGTGTGTGTGTTTTTAATGGCAATATCTGTCAGTTGTTATATAATGGGCAACTCTTATTATTTAAAGCACTGATTGCAGAGTATTTTCAATTGAATAATCTGATGACTGCGCCATTCAATTTCATAGGCGCTGACATTTTCTTTGTCACTTTTTTTTAATTTTGTTAGATATCCTAACAACTTGCCAAGGTCGACAGACAGTTTGGGAGTATTTATTTGGTCTCTGAATTAGTGAATTCGTACTTTCTGAATGAAAAGCAGAGCCCTATCTGTCACACCATCACTATATCCATACCGATTAACACACATTTTTGTAATTGGATTTTTTTTTGCATATTGTTTTTTTGTCTTGTTGAAGTCGATGTCATTAGAGGCAGGAGAGGGTTGGGGTCAAGAAACTAGAAGGAATTCTTCCCTGCCCTTTTGAAGGAACCATCTCGACATTTGTCCTCAGTGTTATGGGAAAAAACATGGAAAATTCAAATCAGTATGGTCGGACGCGATTCGAACCCGCGTCCTCTCCTAATGCGAAGCCAGAGCTTTACCGCTCTCCAACCACGCTCGATATCAAAATTTACTGTAATATGTAAGTTTCTAAATTTTGCAGGAAGGCTATAACAAACTTACTAAGTTTATAGTTTTCTCAAAATAACTTAATGAGTGATTTGGATAAATCTGAGACTTTCTACCACAAAAATTCGTATGTATCATTCGACGGAGAATTTCATGAATCAGGTTATAAGTTTGGTGTGAAAATTTTCCTAGATTCACAGTAGTTTAGTTCAGTTAATTTTGTGCATGTGTTTGGTTTATGTTCTGTAAACCATCAGATAGAAATTTTGCAAAACGCATAATGAACTCTGTTTAAATGTATATATTATTTCTAAAAATTAGAGTATCTTTTATTAAATTCAGTTAATATACAATTTGTGTACGGGAGGATAACTCGCACTGGACAATGAAAGATTATGTTTTACTTTTTTTATTTTTTTAAAGGAATGAAGGCTATAATGCTTTTGGACGAAGAGGCCATTAAAAGCTGGAAAGTTCTTATGCGAAGGAACCGGAGGGGAATCGGCCATTGCGTTTATTGAGCTAGTATGCTAGCTGTCTTTTAGTTCTTCAGGAAACAGGTCACATCGTTGCCTCTGACCTTTTTTTTTTTTTTAATGGCATTTGGCTACGAGGGCAAACAACGATATGTAATTTTGTAGATTGTAAGTATGTTTTGGGTCACTTAATGTATTATAGATTCTGCATGGTATAGACTATAGATGATACAAGACAAACACAACACTTAATTGAAACCACCCATGTCCGAAGCCTGACTCGAACCGGCTACCCGTGCAACGCGAGGCTAGCATGCTAACCCCTACGCTGCCGGGGTCGGCTTACCTTTATCTAGGTGTGTGCTTGATCTCTCACCATCACAGAAGTTAAGTGGCAGTTTAACTGTAGTACTACAGTATCTACCCCCATTCAATTTGTGTACCTAAGTGGAGTTGTGATGGGTGTGCGGTAATATTCATGACAAGGCATGTAGCATGGCATGTCGACTTTTTTTTTTTTTTTTTTAGCGAAGTCACTCAAACCAAATGCCAGATTGTTCCTATGTTAATGGCATGACCCATTTCATTCCAGTTCCTTGATCTGCCGGCCGTATAATGAAGTCGTTGTTCAGCGACCTGGAACTTACGTAAATCCTTGTTTACTTGGTGTAACAAAGCGTAAACGTGACGAAACGTCGTATCACTGGCAGGTGGGGTACTCAGCGCGAGTGAAGTGGAGCGACAACGAGCGAAAGTAGGGTGCTATGACGACAGAGAAATTTAATCCCCTTAGTGGGACAAGATGTTCAAAATTTTAAAGAAGTCAGGTCTAAAGTATCGAGATAGAAGAATACTCTATAAACTTAATAAGACTCAAGTGGCTATAATAAAAATAGAGTCACGAGAGACAGGCATCAGTTAAAAAGGGTGTGAGACAAGGTTGTAGTATATCCCCATTAATATTCATCTTGTATGTAGATGAACCAATGAAGAAATTCAAAGAAAAATTTCCATGTGACATAAGTTTTCAGGGAGAAAAAATCAGTATGCTACGATTTGCTGATGACATTGTCTTGTTAGCAGAGAGGGCTGAGGATATTGAGAAGTTACTGAATGGCATAAACAAAATACTGAAGGAAGATTTTGGACTGAATATAAATCAAAGAAGACAAATGTGATGAAATGTAGCAGAAATGATACCAATACTAGTAGATTAAATATAAAAATAGGATCGGATGGAATAGGAGAAGTAAGTGAATTTTGTTACTTGGGAAGTAAAATTACAACCGATGGCCGAAGCAGAAATGATGTTAAAAGCAGAATAGCACTAGCAAAAAGAGCCTTCATGAGAAGGATAAATATTTTAGTTTCAAATATTGATCTAGGAATTAGAAAGAACTTTTTAAAACTCTTTGTGTGGAGCACAGCACTTTATGGTAGCGAAACACGGACTTTAGGAATACTGGAAATAAAGAAAATTGAAGCATTTGAAATGTGGTGGTACAGAAGAATGCTGAAAATTAAGTGGTCTGACAAAGTAAGAAATGAACGAGTTTTGGAAATGATTGGTGAGAAAAGAAGTTTGTGGAAGAAGCTTACGGAAAGAAGAGACAGGCTGGTAGGTAATATTTTGAGACATGCAGGATTGGTTAAGTTGTTAGTGGAGGGAACAGTCGAAGGTAAGAACTGTAGAGGAAGACAGAGATTAGAATATATGAAACAGATAATTGATGACGTGGGCTGTAAGGAGTATGTAGAAATGAAGAGGTTAGCACAGCACAGGAAAGGAAAGGATGGAGGATTGCATCAAACCAGTCAAAAGACTGATGACAGCAAAAAAAAAAAAATCATTATCGAACGTTAGGAGGAGTGACGTCTGCTTATAAAGTTGAATGGCGGGAGAACTCTAAGCAGCAGACGAGTGACTTTTGACAATTATTGTAGCTACGCTTTATAGTAGTGCATCAAGGGTATCCAGTACTGTATCTAACAATACTATGTTTGCAATGTTTAACGGCGTTAACTCTTACGAACTTGCAATGTCGTGTATAGAGCAGTGACTAAGGCACTTGCATAAATATTCAGCCGCACAATTGGAAATATAATTTTTTTAAGAGCTGAGTTCGATTATATGAAATACTCCAATACTCTCCATTGTTCCTATTCCACGTTAAGGTACGTCCAGGTACGACAGGGGCCGAATGCGAAGCAAATCAAAAAGCCCACGATCCAAAGTTACTGATTATGTTATTAAGTGGTTAGTGTCCACACAACCCAAGTATGGCGTTGTTAGACTTAAATTTCAAAAATCGAAAACTATTTCTTACCTAACTATCAGTATTTTTTTTAAATTTTTGGTAACATAAGTATCATGGGTTTGTTATAAACTTGCCGATTTTTCTTGTTGCTAAGCAATTAAAAATTTATTTTGCTGTTTTGAGAAGAATAAAATTGTACAGTATTACGATGGAACAGAAAATTTCTTACGGCGGAGATTTAAGGAGTTACTCGCTTGTTCTCTGAGAAGGAAATGAATACCGGGCGTAATTTGTGAATGGTGATGCCCTGGCCTCGCATACGGGAGGACACAGATTCAAATCCCGGTCTAGCCATCCAGACTGCGGTTTTCCATAGTTTCTGGGAATCACTGTCCAGGAATGATGGGATGGTTTCTTGTCCCCCAATCCCCTCTAACCTTAATGACCTCGATGTCAATGAGGCATAAAGCCATAAGAATTAACAAAAGGAGTACAGTAGAACTCCAATTATCCGAATCAATTGGGACTTGACCCCATTCGGATAATCGAAAATTCGGATAATTGGATTTTTTCCGAAAAGGGTCTACCTTAATTAATTACTGTATATATGTTGAAAATTGGGAAAAAAACTATTTTTAAAGAAAAGGAGTTTTTAATGAATTAAATTAAAAGACAATACTTTTACATCTTAAGCGCACTTACAAGTGCTGTGCATTAGTACAGTATGTGTGTACCGTACTGTAAATAAAAGTCATTGCTTGCTGAACATCTCGGCGGAAGTAAGCTGTTTGTTGTATTAATCCGTTTTCGGGCAGCCAAGTCGCACATCCGCTTGACAGTGAGAAGTTGCATGTGGTCACACTCAGGCTGACGCTCCATCCACTTCAACGCAGTTTCAAGGCCGGCAAATGCTTGACTAGCTGTTGGTCCCGTGTTTGCTTTAACTTCGACGTTAAGGTCATCTTTTCCCTCGACACTTTCTTCTCTCACGCTTTCAATAAGTTCTTCCTCATTTAGAATTTCATACCCAGGGTCTGACGAATCACACACCATCCAGTCTCCTAAATCTTCAGCACCAACTTCTGAATATCCAGGAATTTTCAAAAGAATGTTTCTGAATTTCTCAAGTGACACGTCATCCCCATCTTTTCCTGTCTCTTCCCTTTCCTTGAGCTTCTTTTTAATTTTGTTCCTTTTCCTTCTGTTCTTCAGTGGATATGTCTTTCAATTTGTTCCACGCAAGTCTTAATGTGACTGCCTTAAACGATTCGGATAATCAGCGATTCGGATAGTCGGAGTTCGGATAATTGGAGTTCTACTGTAGATATGAGTCGAATGCAAACGATTTTATTTAGTAAATATGCAGCAATGTGTTGTGCGAAACATTATATTACCTATACCTCTCAGACTGGGAAGTACTGTGCTTTTCCGTAATTCTGACAAGGAGAGGTCTTCGGTTTGGAAATCGCGATCGTGTAACGAACAAGTACTACATCTCAGGTTTGTCACCACAAAGCAGTTAACGTGCGTGGTGGGTGAGCGGTTAACGCTCTGGCCTCGCATTCGGGAGGACTCCGGTTCGAGTCCCCGTCCGGGCATCCACATTTGGGTTTTCCATTGTTTCTCCAAATCACTCCATTCAAATGCCGGGATGCTTCCTTAAAAATACCATGGCCAAATTTCTTCCCGTTTCTTGTCCCTAGTCCCGTCTAATGACCTCGACGTCAACGAGGCATAAAGCCATAAGAATTTTTTTTTTAAAACTAAAACAGTTCTGCCTGGTGGGCCTCCGTTTTAGAGAAATCGATGATTAAACATTGTAAAAAATTGTGTGAGAATAAGCTATACCTGTAGGGAAGGCCATTAGTAATAAGTAGGGTTCGGATGTATATGACCAAAAAAATAGAGAAATATGCAGGCAAATATGACCTTAAAATAGTTAAATACGACCTAAAAATGAAAAAATATGACCAAATATTTAAATTTATTATACATAAAAACATACTCAATTATACATCATTTATTTTATCTAGAAGTATCACTTTCACGTAGGGGCATAATTTGCTTCCGTTCACTCGCTACACCATTGAAAAATTAAATTTTAAATCGTTTTGTTGAAGTCAGTTCAATTTTAGATAATGTACAGAATAGAACTCTTTCCTCTGTACTAAAACTCTCCTCTCTAAATTTCCTTACGTAACTTCGCACTTATTTTCGGCATGGCGGTAGGTCTACTCACTGATCCACTGCAGGTTTAACAATGACTGAGGAAATCTCACTGAGATATTGATTGACGAGGATCGACACAGGCATGCTGCTGCTGCATTGTCGAGATTAAAAGGCGGGCGGAACATTACGTTTAGAGAGTGACAATAATGCATAACTTTAATTCTTGACTGGTGAATTCTGACCACAGTGAAAATTAGTTTTTTTTTTTTTTCCCGCCACCTATATGGCAGAGGTACAGTTCTGTGAATAATTATCTTAATTTCTTCTCATCTATACCTAGTGAATTCCCGGTACTATTAAAAAATTACAAGATTTTTCCTCAAAATATGACCATAAATATTATCGAAATATGACCGAAACTAGGAAAATGGTTTGAATATCCATTTATATGCTACATAAAATACATTTAAATACAATCAGCAACGTTGAATCCGTGTTTAATTCAACATTTCAGCTCAAACAGAAGGTAAGAAAAAAACTATGACTTGTCCTAATGATTGGAACCCTAGTAATAAGTGCCGGGTTAGTCGCGTGCATTAAGTAGGTGTGTTCCGGTGTGGGAGGTCCTGGGTTCGATCTCACCAACCGCTAGCTTACTTTCGTATTTTGTTGTCATTGCTATTCCCTTTTGCAGTATTCCAAATTTGTTTTCAAACAAATTCACCAATTTCTTTATTTTCCTTTGAGAAATACGCAAATGTTTGTATGAATCTCAAATTACGTGCATACCAAGAACATTTGATAAAAGATACTCTTCCTGAGCTACATACATTATTTTCATTATTGAAGTAGAAAAGCATATTTCCTTTACATTTCCAAACGCCGATCTTTCCTTCGTTAATTTTTAACTATACCATGCATAATTTATAAAGTCATAAAAAACACGCGCTGGCAAAATGTGGTGAATAATTTAATCTTCATGAGAAGATATTTCACGATTATCTTGCAGTAGTTCTCGTGTGCTTTGCAACCTTTTCATTAGAATTTGAGCTGGCGATAGAAATACACAACACATGGCTGACATAAATACGTACATTTTTTGCTGTATCACTTTCACTGTCCAAGCTACCTTTCCGTTTTCATTTGAAAAGACTTGATCATAAACCATCGTATGAACAAGGCCACCCCAAAAATCAACCAATAATAATAAAAAAAAAGATCAATTTCTTACGTTTGGGTTAGCGACTAACTCCAAAAAAAGAAAAATGTATACATTTCTTTCGTCAACATTCCAGATTTGGAACATTTGCTTATTTGTCAAAGGAGAATAAATAAATTGTTCAATTTGTTTTAAATAAATTGTATTGCTGCAAAAGCGAATATCAGTGAGAAAGGGAAGAAATTACAAAAGAAGTTAGCAGCTTGTGATTGCCCTCAGTCGCTGACTTCAGAGGAAATTATATTTTATGAATATTTTTAGCAAGCTAGGGATTGAGTAAATATGAATTTGTATCTTTCTAATTCAATTTATTATAAATCGGTGTAACTGGAATTTTTTATGAAAGAAATTATATAAATACTATTTAATATGTTTAAGGATAGAATTATCGAAGACAAATGTTTGTAATGTTTGTAATGTTTGTAATTGCAAGTATTAATGTGTGCTACAATGTTTAGAGGACGGTTTACGACAGTTTATACTGATCTATGTGGATAATTCTGTGTGTAAATATCTCTAATTTTCGTTTCTGTGCATTTCGTAATGATTTGTATTAATTTTGATTATTTTTAATATGTTTTTAACTGTGTGAGAATTGTTAGAGTTCGAGAAATATGTGCTGGAAGCTTTTCTAATATTCTGGAACTTTCTGTGAAACTTATATGAGCGACCGGCAGAGACGAGTTTTGACACAGTCGAAACAATTTTACGCGAACACTTGGAACAGTTTTATGTTTGCAGAGAGTCTTGTAATCCAGTACAGTGAGAGTGTATGGCAGTATTGTCTTTGAAAGCAGTATTGAGTGTAATGGCTGGAGCTTGTGTTTACACGTGTAACAGTATCTTCGGAGTTTGATGTTTTACGAGAAATAAAAACAGTTAAAATCTGAAAGGTATGAGGACTAATTATTTTATAATATTTAATAAACCACGAAATCCGTAACAAGTTGGTGGGATCGAGCCCACAGGAATACACCGTCCTAATGCGCACGGCTAACCCGATGCTGGTAGATGATAGTCTTCTCTCAAGGTATAGATGTTACACATACAATTTTTAAAATTTTTAACATCCGATTTCTCTTAAGAGGGTAGGGACAGTTATTACGTTTAAAAAAAAAAAAAAAAAAAAATTCCTTCGATTTACAAAAATAGTTTTTGCTATTGACTTCATGTTGGTGAAAAAAATTATTTAAATACCTTTGACAGTGTGGGAATTATGCGTGACTAAACGAAGTCCTGCACGACTGACAGCCATTTAAATCTTACTGCCCTTTAACCTTAAATATCTCAAAACAGCAATGCATCAATTGATATTAAAGACAACTTTTTTCCACTTTTTAAAATTTGCAGGTCATGTTCCACATACTAATTACTACAGTTGCTACCATTACTGTTTATGAAGCTTTTCACAAATGGAAAATATGCCTATATGTTTAAACAAAAAAGATTAAGAATTTTAATTTCTTGAATTTTTTTTTTATCAACAACAAATATAAAGTTATATGTGTTATATTATTGGTTTAACTAATTGCCTCGATATTAGTTTCCAAGATTAAAAAAAGATTTCAGCAAAATTTCAAATATTATACTTTCTACCATTAAAGACCTTAATGACGACATATTTTTAACTGTCAATTTGGATGGTACATTAAAATATTATTAAATAATATTTTTATTTTAAAAATCAATTTTTGTATATACATATAAAAGAGCATCCATAAATTACGTGAGGTGTTTTTTCGGATCTACGGACCCCGGGAGAGACCCCGCCCCCCCCCCTCCCTAGAAGTCGCCCTGGCATCTTTTTGAGACCCTTTTTTTTTTGTCTCGCCCTTCCAAAGCAGGTTACATCCCCACTTTTCGACGAAATACCCTTTCGTGTCACTTGTTGACTTTTTTTTTAGCTCGTCAATCAAAAAAAATTCCAAAACCACAAGTGAGATTTCCGCTGACCCCCCTCCCCTTTGGTGAGATATAGCTGACCCCTCCATTTCACCTCACGTAATTTATGGACGCCCCCTAACAGTTCTATGGGGCTACGAAATTTGAACCCTCAAATTCAAAAAGATTTGGAGAAAATGAAATTTGAATTTCTACAAATATTTGTATGTGTTAGCTGAATCTACCCTCTTAAACGGAGGCCCAGCATTAGGACGAGAAACCTGAGGTGGCGTACTAGGGGAAGTGGTGGTATTATGGAACACTTTTTCGTTTAAAGCAATATACGGAATTTAAAATGTGGCTATTCCATAAAAAATGTCACATGTGTTAGTTTATATATCTGTTATAAAGGATCAATAATAATTGTGATGAATAATAAACGTTTTAAATAATTACAATAGATTTTTTAACTTGCTGTAAATTTTTTTGAAATGGGGTGGTAATATGAAACAGATTTAAAATAAATTGTAAAACAAACATTGTCAGTTAACATTTTTATTAATGAAATTATTAAATTATATTTTGATCTTACCTGGTAGAAAATGACAATTTACAGTGTAAAGTTGTAGCAAATTTGAAAAATGCAGAGGTCCAAAACGTCGCTTTGTAATAAAGTTGTTTTTATGAGCTATAAACCACAATTACATTTTACAGTTTATAGTTCTTCGTGAACAAAAGTCGCTGTAGTATATGTGTAGTATGAGGTGGAAGTTAGTGGATGGTCATGAATTATGATTACCTTTTGCTTTAATTATGACAAAACGGAAGAGGGGTTGTAATATGGAACAGCATGTTTCATATTACCACCCAACGCCAATTTCTAAACTAATCAATGAAAATAGACTTCTGATAAACAATTTCAAGGAACCAATATTATCATTTGTAGGTTTAATTCTATTACTAAATCGTAAAGTATGCTAATTTGTAAATAAAAGTAGCAGAAAAAATATTTGAATCTAATCTTACAAAAACTTTTGGAGGTTGTAAAACGAAGTGGGTCTCCTCACGGCCATAAAACAATGTGATACTGATCTCTGCTGCCTCTAATGATGGAAACAGAACTTTAGGATTGCCCTAACTGAAGCTGCTACCAGATGGCATTAGTAATCTGCAAATACTATGATGTTTCATATTACAACCCTGTTTCATATTACCACCACCTTCCCTATTTATTACTTGTTCGTGCTACGATCGCGATTTCCACTCCGAAGACCTCTCCTCTGCAGTACGTCCTGCGTCGGATTTGTTTATAGACTGCAGAAGTGGAGGAGCTTCCCACGGCGGGATGCGGAGGGTCTGGTGCGGAATACGCGAGTGGCACGGAGAGCGTTGTCACGACGCGACGCGGACTGGCAGGTGAACGCGTGCGTTGCGGGCGGGTGGCTGCGTCATAACTCAGCGTACCGCCGGCGGAGCGGCCCGTAATTGTACGGGGCCCGAGCCGGGTAAATGATTCTAATAACGGTTATCGGCATTGTTTGTTTTGGGCCCGTCGTCGGGTTGCGCCGTGAGTTATACCGCCCGCCTGACGTCACGCCGCCCCGTATTCAATTAGGCCCGGCCGCTGCAATCCATTACCAGTCGGCCGCCGTAGCCACGGGGTGTTTGAGGAATACGTAATAACAAACTCGAATATATGAGATGTTTGTTCTGAGCTGAAACGAGCCCCGGCGCAGGGGTTACCAGACCTATAGTCGTTAATATTTATCCTATTAAAATATTGGTGGTATAAAAAATGTAAAATACCCGGGCCCCGTGATTTAACGATCCGAGTTTTAATATTCATTTTCCCTCTATAGTTTAGCAATCCATTTTAATCTCACAAATAACGTTTTCGGGAGGCGGCAGCGAGAAAAAATCTGATCCGGCACTGCTGCGTCCATCTGAAATTCTTCTGCTCACTTGCTGTTCACGGTATTCAAATCGGCCGCACTTTCGCCTCATTGGTATGCATTAGCGGTTCCACGCGAGGCTTTCCGGTTGTATTGCCCCTTCCTCGTGGAAATCGCCGCGTTTATCTCATTACTTTAATTACGATATAGCAGTTCATTAATTGCCTTGTGGGTTTAACGAAAGTTTTTACGCTCTCTTTCGGATAAATATTTATAAAATAATTGTCGGCTCCTCGGTTTTAAATTGAGAACTCAGAGCATCGCAACCGATCGAGCTGCTGCTCCGGTTTGAATGTTATCGAGTCTCGTAGTTACAGTGTTTTAAAAGATATTAATACATGCCAGCGCTACAAGGGACGACCCTGTCATGCATATTTACGGTAGCCAGGGCTCTGTTGAAAAAATCCGAGCCACGAGAAGTTGTTAAAGGATTCACTGACTTTTAGTATGTACTGTAGTGATTTGCAGATTGTGCTCCAAGAAGATGGGGGACAGGGGATCCGCAACGAAATATTAAAAATCTTATTCTAATTGAATCAAAATATAATATAAAAAAATAAAAAAATAAGTTGGTAATTTTTTTGACATATTCTTCACGGTGCTTTGATCGATGTATTACTACCGACGTTTCGGCGCCCAACCGGGGGCCTTCATCAGCGAGAAGATAAACGACGGAGTGGTGTGAAAAGCGTCACAAGTGATACTTCACTTTTGAACAGCCCTGAAGAAGGCCCCAGGTTGGGCGCCGAAATGTCGGTAGTAATACATAGATCCAGACAGCGCGAATTCCGAAACAGTAAGTGGAATATTTGATTAATATGACGGCTGCTAAAAGTATAAAATGTTGTATAGTTTTCACGAGTTTACAGACGGATATTTCCATGAAACGATACAACGTCCTTTGTTGTCTTCATCAGGTAATCGTATCTTGCTATAGAGAATCGAAATATCTCCTCCCCGTAGAGGTAACTGATATGTGAACGGAGATTTTCCCGGCGTATAAATGTAACACATTCGTCTCGGATTTGCAGACAGATATTTCCATGAAACCATGACAACGTTTCTTCATCAGGCAACAGATGACGTTGTTATCTTTTCATGGAAATATCCGGCTGCAAACCCATGAAGACTGTGTGGCATTTATACGCCGGAATAATCTCCGTTCACATAAAAATTGTTCACATAAAATGGATACAGTACTCATACTGTATACGACTATAAGAGGGCATAAGCCATAAGCATACAAATCAAACTTTGTAAATGCCATGAATATTTCAGCGAGTACGCAAAAATCTGGTATTTCCTTGATACAAGCGGCGATCCTTCAAGGATTAAATTAATGAGCGTTTGTGAGGGTTAGTGGTCCGTAAGAGTTATTTTTGACATTTTGCTGCTCATCAGGTTGAAAAAGGTGGAGCAACGCAACTCTAGTGCCTTTGAGATATTACTGACCGAAATAAACGTGGCTAGAAAGCACATTGTACCATTATTAGACGCGATTCTTTACGAGTAATTTTCTCCTTCTTGGAACTGGGCTCATCTAATACATCCTCTAATCAAATACAAATATCAGTGTTTTGATAAATTCTCCACTTCCTTTCAGTGTTTAACAGGTTTTTTTTTTTTTGTTTTTTTTGCCAACCATTGTTACGAAAGTTATAAGCTGTAGTGTTTTTAAGTAGCAAATCTTACCAAAGGTTCCAGTAATGCCAGACTTCTCTGCCTGAACTTAAGTTTAACAATTTTTTGTTTGTTCAGCATGCCAGTTCGTATCGGTTTAGTTAAGCTTGGTCAGTATTTGGCATTCTGCATATTGTGATTGAAAAACGGAACCCTTAAGAATTCGTCCATTTGTCCGTCTTGTCGCAACTTCATAACTTTAATCTTGTAACTGCTCATTGCTAGGGTTCGGATCTTTATGACAACAAAAAAAAAACAGAAATATGCGTGCAAATATGACCTTAAAAACTGGTAAATATGACCTAAATATAACAACATATGACCAAGCATTTAACTTTACTATACATCAAAACATGCTCGATTATGCATCATTTATTTTATCTGGTTGTGTCGCTTTTAGTAATTTATGTAATTTACTTCCGTGCATTCACTACACCATTGGGAAATTAAATTTCAAATCGCTTTGCTGAATTACCACCAATTAATCTTCCACCATTAATTAATCCCTGACTGGCATTAAGATTTCTATTTAGCATAATAATAGAATTTTTATTTGAAAGCAATTTATGAGGCGATATTACAAATTGATCTATCGATTTGGATGAAATTTCATATGGAGATAACGTTTTGCTTTTCAAGTTTTTAACAAGATTTTTTTTTTTTTTTTTTTTTTTTTTTTTTTTTTAAAGCAATTTTTGTATTTGGTTTCTCGAAAACGGCTCTAACCTCATTACGTAGAAGGTTCAGGTACCAGTAAGCCTACTGATGTTAGTTAAGCTTCTCTTTGGTTAACTATGCACCTCAAAACGCCTACGAAGCCTTCAAGCCTTTTACTTTACTCGAAATCTTTGATACTGAACAGAAATCGAAAGATGCCGACCATAGATCGGTCACCCAGGTACTATATATAAATATATATTTCTTTCCACCCGTTTATTTTTAAGAGATCCCCAGAACATAATTTTTCCAAATTTTTACAACTACATTGGGGTTGAGGGCCAATGAAACACACAACATGTTCAGGTTTGAAGTCTCGAGCTGATATTGTTTAAGTGCTAGAGGACAGTAAGAGACGGATAAGGCGGAATACGGTGTCTTAAAAACTCCTTCAGATCAGATTGGTTACTGGTCTTTCTTCCGCAGTTGCTTGTAAACATTTGTGAATGAAATCTTCTCTTAACAACGGTTTGTTAATTCATTTAAGCCTCAGACGTGTTTCGCTCTTATGGAATGAAGCATCGTCAGTGAGAGTTTTGGTAGAAACTGCTCTATTTGCACAATGTATCAGCTGATCTGTTGCTTCTTTTTTTCGTGAAGGTCACTGTTTCATTGCTTTTTGAAATAGTCGAACTTTAACCTTGTTTTGTATCACGTAGCTAGTATCTAGTAGGTTACTGGATACTAGCTGTCTACATAAATGAATCAGATCACTTGCTTGTTCGCTATTTATTCTAGTAGCAAATATTCACTATTAGCAGTCAACTTAGATTTCATCCATAATTTCTGACAATTCTGTATTTTGCTGATTGGGGTCTCGTAGAAAACGGGGAGAACACGAAAAGTATGCAGAAACCAACCGACCACTACGAGAGTCCGGGTGCTCGAATTCAGGGAAAGCCGCATTAAGTTCCAGTCATTTTTTTCTTCTTCAGCTTTCTGGATATGTCTCCTGATTGGTAATTACGAGCTCCAAACAACTTCAATGATTATAGCTAATACTTATAAGTCGCTATTGCTTTGCTGTTGGCAACAAAGTAAGCGAAAAATATAACCAACGAACTTTAGTTGGTGACATTGCTTTTTTTGTTTTGTTTTCATCTCTTTTTCTCCCCCTTTGAATTGGGGATTCACGGTTCTTCGAAATATCGGATCCCTGAAAGGATTGTAGCCAAGGAACAGGAAGAAATTCGGTCGTGCGAAAATTTCATAAATGATATCTGACGAATAGCGAAGTTTGTAGTTGGACGAAAGAAGAACCGATTCATTTGTAGTAATTGTTTATTTCTGAACTGAACCTGTTACGTATCAAAACTTTTTTTTTTTTTTAATTGCTTAACGTCTCCTATAACAACTAGGTCTTTAGAGACGGGAAAGGATGGGAGCAAGGAATGGGAAGGAATTCGGCCATGGCCTTTTGAAGGAAGCATTCCTGTATTCGCCTGGAGTGATTTAGGAAACCCAAATCTGGATGCCCGGACGGGGATTCGAACCGCCGTCCTCCCGAATGCGAGACCAGAACGCTAGCCCTTTCACCACCACGCTCGGTCGTATCAAAACACTTCAACCTCTTACGAAACAACTAGAAATGATGAAATGTTTTCTTGAACAGAGATAAAAATATCCGAGGAGCTCCTCACTCTAGAAAACACAATCAGCTTATCAGTGTTTCTGTGGGGTGCTGCTATCTGGCTGTAATGCTGTCACTCCTTACCGACGCCAGAGAAACCAAGCAGCTTCACTCTGAAGTATCAGATACCAGTGCCCTTGATTGTTCATAATTTTTCCACTTACGGTTTGAATTTCGAAAAAATTCCTTTATTAATTATTACCAAAAGCAGAGAACTTAATCTTTAAAAGGATACCTCATTTATCAATTTTTGTCAAGTCTGAAGCGAGAAAGATGGCTTGTAACAACAACAACAACAACAAAAATCATCTATTAGAAACAATATATATGCCTGGAGTGATTTTGAGAAAAAACAGAAAACTGAAATCTCAGTTACCGGACTGGGAACTGAACCCACTTTCCAAATAGTTGGATTGTTTTTATCCTCTTCAGTCCCGAGCTCATAATAAAAGTGCAAGAGAACTACTATCGTGTTATTTACTTTGTGTTAATGCTAGTTAATAATGAATGACCAAAAAAAATTTTTTTTGAAAAAATAATTAATTTTTTATGGATGGTATATATATGATATCTCGGGAGTCAAGAAGGGAAATTATACAAACAACTTTACTGCTTCATGTCACTTTATTTCACGGACAAAATATATGTCTTTTACCTTTTATTTCGACGAGCCATGTTGTACAGCTGCAGGATCCCAAGTTTCAAATCAGGGCTGCCAAAAGCAGAAGATCGAACATGTGAGCTGTTAGAAGCGCGATGTATATTGTAGATGATACGATACGCCAGAAAAGGTTCAGCTGTGCAGTGGCCCAAGAAAAAAATAGTTCCTGGAGGTGTCATATATGATACCTCGGGACTGAAGAGGTTATGTATTCATGCGTTTTTTTATATAACAGGTGTCGTAAGATTGGCGTAGCATACTTTACTCTCTATATTTTGTCAGCCGTTTATTTTAACACGAATGTCATTAATATTCGATTTCATTTGATTGTGTGGCCGATTCTGAGAGAGAGCGCTGTGCGAGGCATTTGCCATTGCGGTCGTTCCTTCCCGGTATTCAGAGAGGTGATTTCACCTGTTGTGACGTCACCGTGTCGAGCGCCGGGCGGGCGGTCGGACAAAAACAGCGGCGAGCGCACGCCCACCCTCCGCCCCCGGGCACAGCCTTCAAAATCCATTTGACACGGCCCATAACAGCGGCGATCCCTCAGCCCGTAATAAGGATATTGCCCGCGCTACCGGCAGTCCCGCATGGTCTCACCCACACACACGGTGAAGACGGCTGCCTTTCCAAAGAGATACAGTCAGCTGTGTCGATGTTGCTTTAACGTGTGCTGGTTTTTAACGTGTAGGTATATGCCTATGGGCGTCTGATTGGAGATCTGTTGGTCCCCGGTTCGAATCCCCTCGACCCGACTTTCGTTTCTGGCACAGCTTGCTGTGTAATGTGAACTACGCCAGAAAATTTCTGTGTCTGACACAACAGAAATACGTGACAACGTAGGCTTTCACTCCGTATCGATGATATGAAATCTTCGCGGGTTAAAGAAAAAGAATAACGAGCTTTCGGCTCACACCTGAATATGGCGGCAGAGCTACCCGCTGAAAGCTCGTTGTGTTTTTCTTCAACACCATACCGCGGAGAACCCGAGAAGATTTCTTATCACAACAGAAATTGTTTTTACTTTGAGCTATGATTTAATAGTAGGCCTAATAGTTTATATAAAAAACGTATTTTTGTTCTTTCGGCATGGATGCAGTTGAATAACGATTGCTCTCAGAGAAAAAAAGAATGTTTGGGTTCCATGGTGAAGACAGCGAAGTTTGAACAGCGTATATCAGGATGAGTTGCTGCTATGGATATTAGTCATTGCTGAAAAAGAACCTGGCATTTTCGGATACTTGGTATCTGTAATGTAGTTCGAACCTGTTGAAAATAGTAAATACTAGATTCTTTATTTGAACAGTAAAGATTATACGACAAATAAATCTTTTGATATGCAACCTGTGGTTCGAGTTTCGCTTTAAACTGTTAAGTCCCCTTGCTCCACACGATTACCGTTCTAGGTGAGGTGGAGGAAAGGCTATGACCACCCTACATCCAATACTAAATCATTATCACCATTATCATCCTCATTCTCAACAGCTTCCAGCCACCGGCCGGGTCTGCCTTGTGTACGAACCGTTCCATTTTCTTCTTTCTTCCCACCACCTCTCTGTCACCACCTTGTTCCAGTCCTCTCCTCTCTTCCGTACACACTCCTCTCAGCCATCCATCTCTTGGTCTTCCTCTGGGCCGTTTACCATGCATCTTCATTTCGTGAATTTTTCTTGGGGTTATCTACTTTTCCATTCTTTCTACATGTCCATACCATCTTTGCCTGGCCTTCTCTATCATTTCTTGTAGGGTTTCCACTTTTCCAGTCGTTTCATTCTTAATCCTGTCCATTTCAGTACCGCCCATTCTACCTCTAAAAAATTTCATTTCGCTTGCTTCTATCCTGCTGATGTCCCGCTTTTTCATTGTTCAGGTTTCAGCACCAATAGTCAGGAGAGTCGCATAGTGATAAATTACTCTCTTCTTTCTCTGTGGCGCATCCCTATTCCATTTAAGGGTTCTGTTGCTCCTGTCTTCCTGTTTCGCTTATCTCGCCATCATTCCTTCCACTTTTCTCTAAAACACTCACCAATTACTTGAAACATTTTACCTTCTTAAGCTGTTCACTCCTGCGATACCATAAATGTGTCTCAAATAGCAGTCACTTGCAGTTATGATAGGTAGTATCGAAGCAAATCTTCGTTTGTATTTGTACATGTTGGTCTGAACAGGAAAGCTACTTCCTGCATTTAGCGCCATAGCACCTGATAGTCGGCAGCAGTTTATTTTCTCTCCATTTACAGAGTAGATTATCCGATTTGTCACTTCTTTGCGGCGTAGTGGACGAGCGGTGACGTTCTGGACTGTCATTCGGGAGGACACGGGTTCGAATCCGTGTCCGACTATCTAGATTTCGGTTTGTCCTGGTTTCTAGGCGAATGCCAGGTTGGGTGAAAAGACCATGGCCGAATTCCTTCCCGTTTCTTGCCACCCATTTTCTGCAGTCTCTAATGATCTCGGCTAGACGTAAAAGTTTGAAGAACATCGTGATATAGGGGTTCTGAGTACTTATTGAACCATTTGATAGATCGTCTCTGTTGGTGTGGTAATTTGTCTTTCTGTGGTGTTGTCTGCATTAGTTTGTGTGTGTGCTGTGAGGCGTCGGGCAGGTCCTGGAGTCGGTCGTGGCCCTCGCCGGGCTTGTTGTGGGAGCGCCCTCTGTTAGTTGATGGAGTACCGTCGTGACGGCGGGACCACCCGAATGATGCGTGGGCTAATTGTAGTGATTAGACTGCCCCCTCCCCCCTCCAGCCCTGATTGATGCAGCGCCGCGTGATAACCAATCCCATACGAGCAGGTATTTACATGTGGGTCCGCGACGGGCCCGTAATGGCCGGCTAATTATTATCCCAGCTTGTCCCGGACAAATAACGCGTTTACCACAGCGTCTTATCTGATGGCTCCGAACCGAGGAGGACACAGTTTGACTCCGAGCCTATCCTTCCGAATGACAAACGGACCACTGATCTGTCTGTCTCTCAAACTCGCAAAACTTTAAAGGGCCCCATACGCACAGCAACTTGTTGGCCAACTTGATTGTGTTGTAGGTGAAGTTGGAGTGTGTATGGGTAGATTGGCAGACCAAATCACAAGTTGGCGGTTTTCAAATTCCTTTGATATTTGTGGGCGGGGTCTATTGTTGTGCCAACGTGTTGTAGTGTGTATGGGCAAGTTGTCCAACCTGGCTGCCAACATCAGTCGGCTTCGGTTTCTCATCGAGGCAGTGCTAGTGATCTATGCTAAGCGTGGTATTGTGATGGCTACTATTCAGAACAACGATGCATTGAACAGAGTCATCGAAAAGTTTCGCAGTCTACCACAATTGTGCAAAGTGAAATCTGATTTATATAAAAATTCAAGAAACAAGGACTGAGAAGAATTGCTGATTGTTTTCAAAGACGTGGAAATTTTTGTAATCTTCTGGTGCAGTTACTTTGAACTTCAACAGCAAATTTGTGTGTGAAAATTATGGGCGTTTTTGGAGCATCTTCTTTTGCCCAAATTTTTTTCTGTTTCTCTTTTCCCTCTCATTTTCCGCGCAGGCAGCATCGATAATTGTACATAAAGCTATTTCTTCTAGTTGCAACACTACTGGTATAAGTAAACACCTTGTTCTCTGAATGCTGGTTCTCTCTCTACTGATGTCGGGCTACAGTGTTGTCCAACTTGTTTTTGTGTTGGGCAACTAAGGTGCGAGACATGGTTGGACAACAAATAGCTGTATGTATGGGGTCCTTAACTTATAAACTTCTAATTATAACTTCAGTTATAACTAACAAATATATTTGAAAATTTCTTGATGAGTGCGTGAAAATAATTGTAGGGGCTTAGATGCCGAAGGGGACTGATCTCCATAGGATAGTGGAAACAGTGGCTTCCCGCAAGGCTCAGTCCTGGGACCACTTCTTTTTTCTATTTATGTGTAAACGATGAGGCTGCTGCCTTACATCAGTGTAATTATCATCTCCACGCCGACAACTTGCAACTATGCCTGAGTGCAACACCAAACGACATACCCACTATTATTAAGGAAATAAATGATATGAAGTCTTCACGGGTTCTCCGCCGTATAGTGTTGAAGAAAGACAACAACGAGCTTTCGGCGGCTAGCTCTGCCGCCATCTTCAGGTCTGATGTTATGCAGGGAGCACCAGAGCTGCACTGTCTGGTGCTCCCTGCATAACAGAGCTAGCCTCCGAAAGCTCGTTGTTGTGTTTCTTCAACACTATACGGCGGAGAACCCGTGAAGACTTCATATCATCGATACGCCGTGAAAGCCTACGTTCTCCAACAGGAAAATAAATGCTGACGTGATATATCTTTTTGATTGGGCAGAGAGGCTTGGATTAAACATAAAACCCTCTAAATCTCAGTTTACTATTATTGCTAGTTTAAAGCTGATAGGTAGCAACTTCACATCAAATCTACCGAAAACAAATCTTCAGGGAACAGAGTTAAATTGTAGTGGCACAGTAAAAGATCTGGGAGTCCTGGTTGACAGTAATTTAAACTGATTTGAGAACACTGTCATCTAGTAATAATAATAATAATAATAAAAACTGAGCGTGGTGGTGTAACGGTTAGCGTTCTGGTCTCGCATTCGGGAGGACGGTGGTTCGAATCCCCGTCCGGGCATCCAGATTTGGGTTTTCCATGGTTTCCCAAATCATTCCAGGCAAATGCCGGGATGCTTCCTTCAAAAGGCCATTGGCGAATTCCTTCCCATTCCTTGCCCCCCATCCTTTCCCGTCTCTAAAGACCTCGCTGTTAAGAGATGTTAAGCAATTAAAAAAAATAATAATAAATAAAAATTCGAACCCGAAACGTCTCGACGGTCACTGAAACGCCCGGGCACTCGGAATGCTCTGAGTGCGGTGGAGTGTATTGAATGCGGCGCCGCCTGGTATCAGTGTCCCATCTCGAGGAAGCGCGTTTCTGCAGCAGTGACTGAATTTATTGCGGCGCCGAGCGGGGTCAGAGATTGCTGCCCCGTGCCAGTGGGTGCCTGGCCAGCGACCCTCTTTATGGTTTAAACAGATAACCCCACGAATAACTTACGCGTTATTACAGCTTGGGAAACTCGCCGATGAGTGATTTACCGCGCGCGTTTCCAAATTAATGTTCATCACGATTTAATGCTATTCCTAGTTTATCGGTACGGTGCCGATTTAATTTCTTTTTTGCCGGTCGCTTAATTACTTAGTCGATCATTAGTTAGAGGTACGATGGCGGTTATCGGATAGTATACAATCTTTTTAATTTGTTTTTTTGTCTTGGCAGGTGCTCGCCTATAGCTACCAAGTCATCTGCGTTTCCAACCGTGCGTGGTGGGTGAGCGGTAACGCTCTGGCCTCGCATTCACGAGTGCGCAGGTTCGAATCCCCGTCCGACCATCAATATTTCAATATTCCATGATTTCCCTAAATCTCTCGAGGAAAATGTCGCGTGGTTCATTCACAGGGCAACGGCAAAATTCCTTCCCGTGCCTTGCCTCCAGTCCTTCCCTGCCTCTAATGATCTTGATGTCTCAATTCCAATACTGTATGAAAAAGAAGCAGAACTTCGTCGCATAAAAGATATCATACTCATATAATTCCTGTTATTGTTGTTATTTGGGCTTTAGGGCGCGTGAACGTCGGGGTTATTAGCGATATAATCCCTATCTTATAAGGGAATGTATTATATCCACGTATTGAAAATCGCATAGAAATAATATTTTTTTATTATATATTATTCATGATATTCGGCATCGAGACTATACACAATTATATAACTTTTTCCACAGGTGGGACATATTTTTATATAACACTGATATTATCCAATCATTGTTATAGACCTCTACTGAAGAACGTGACGCTTCAATGGAGAACCGTACTTTTTTCCCTTGTTACCGCTAGTTATGGACCAACATATTTCAATTGTTTCCATCATCGGGCTTTAACCTCTGCCCATTATTCCTGCATCCGCTTTCTGTGCTATTCCTTTCTTGTTTCAGTCCGCGTTTTGCCAGTTCTTAACTTCGGCTTTTCTCACCACATTTCCAGTTCAATCTTAAGCCAATCACGCTCTTTCGTCTCTTCACGTGTGATCGCCGGTTATTGCAGTTCTCTTTCCAGTTTGGTGAACAAAGCAGTTAATTTTTCTTGTGCAGAAGGTACATTCGCCTTGCTAGGCGTATTCGAGTCACACGACAATGCATCCTCTCCTACTCTTCTCTGTAATCTTTTCCCCATGTCGTTCGTGTTAATTATTCACCGTTTTCTTTTTGAACAGTCTGGTGGCTCAGTAGACAAGGCGCTTGCTTTCATAAGTTCATCATTTCTCTTGAAGATTAACGTAACGTTTGTTTGTGTCTAAATGAAAATGGAAATTGAAATACAGTTCCTGTTTTTACCGCCCGTTGAAGTCTCCAATGGTGGCTTCCGTGGTTTTATAGGCGCACCTTGCAGCCCAATCGTACGGATCAGGCTAGCCGTCACCACCACGTTGCCTAGTGACGTTTCTGCTACCCGGGCGTTCGATGTTTACCGGCTGGGCTACGGATAGGTGCGCGCCGTCCCTGCCAGCACAGGCACTGGTCTGCTACAGCTTGCTCTAATGCTCTGATGTTCGTTTCTTGTAGATGATTATTATTATATCTATTCTTTCACGCATCCACATCATATTGTTGTTGGCTGTTCCTCTCCTCACTCATATAATCTTATTTTCATGTATTTATAGCCTGCTGAGATCGTTACAAAATGATTCTATTAGTAATAAAATGCTTTATATTTATTGAGACACCCTCTGAGAATGATAGGTAAACTATAACGCTCGTCCTGCTCTTCAAGAAGTCGCTGGTTCAAACCCCCGTCAGGTAATCCAGACTTAGGTTTTCTATGGTTTCCCTAAATCCCTCCACACGAATAGATTTTTCGAAATCCCATGGCCGAATTCCTTCGCATTCTTTGTCGCCCATCCTCTCCCGACTCTGATGATTACGACATCGACAACTGAAAACTCCAAACAAAGAAACTGGCGAGTTTTTGTCAATCTTCAACCCACGAACGTAGTTTTGTAATCTTACACGTGGTTATCGAGGCGATACTGAACCTTTTCTCCTTCTTTTTAGTCCTGGCCGAGGTCTTAACAGCAGTGCGCATGGCGTGTAATGTGCTTTCAGTGGTGTTGTAGGCATTGTCCGGGGACTCGCGCATACATTACCACGTAAGGCGACCCTCGCCGCCAGATCCTAATCTGACGGCTTCTCCCGGCACAAGAATGATATGCGTCCCTCCTCTTCTTTTTCTCTTCCCCCCTTCCTTTTTCTCCCCGAGTATCTTTCTGGAAATAACTAAAATTTTCTGCCCGACGCGACGGGACAGTCGTGTGTTCCTTTTTGTAGACGTGTGCCCGCCTCAGTGGATCTTCTTGAAACAATGGTTTGTTGACCTGCGGGAACCGGTCCGGTCCGGCGCGGCGGTCCCGTACCGGTTTCTGTCAAGAAGCGCTCGGAAAGAAATCTGACTCCGCTCCGCAAAACAAACAAGTCCCGACCTGGCCTCTACTCTCCTCGCACAGTGTTCACTATAAAATATTATTTGTTTTAGTGTTTGCCGTGATTTACCGCAATAGACGCCGAGGTCGCCGACGCGTCGGCCCATTTTCCGGGAGTGACAGTTTAACGACGTATCCGACGGTAATGTGGCCCGCCTGCATATCTCAGACGCCGAGTTAGTTGGGATACCGAAACCGAATCTTGTGTCGCGTACAGAGGTGGGCAAAGTGACTCACTTAGAAGAGCGGTGTGCTCATTTGACCATTCAGTGAAGAGGACTAGTTCCTCTGACGTTCTGGCCTCGGATTCGGGAGGACGGCGGTTCGAATCCCCGTCCGGGCATCCAGATTTGGGTTTTCCATGGTTTCCCAAATCTCTCCAGGCAAATGCCGGGATGCTTCCTTTAAAAAGGCTATGGTAGAATTCCTTTCCATTCCTTGCCCCCCCCCCCAATCCTTTCCCGTCTCTAAAGACCTCGCTGTTAAGAGACGTTAAGCAGTTAAAAAAAAAAAGGTTCCTCTGAGCGGTTGTTCTAGCTCACTTTATTTGAATGTAGTACCTGTTCGTTTTATTCTTCTTTTGTTCGATATTGGCCATCTAAGGACCACGGAAAGTAATCCCGTGAGTTCATTTCGATGCTTCTTTTCTTGACTTCCAATAGTTCTTCATCCTCTCACTTCCTCCTTTCTTCTGTCCATATGTTACTACATTTCCTCTTCTCCTTCTCCTGGAAACCTTTGAAATTTTGGATCAATCTACTAAAAGTTGCTGTATCTTGTATTAAATCTTCTGTTATTCCGATCTCAATCATATCTTTCTTTACTCCTTGGATTCACTGGTTGCCCTTCTTACTCTTGTAAACATGATTGAAAATTCTTTTTGTAAGTCTGTTGTTATCCATTCTCATTATGTGACCAAAAAAACTGAGTCTCCTCTTTCTGATCGTGTCTGACATCCTTTCAAATTCTTCTTCTTTGTATAGGTCTTATTCCTCCGGTGTCTAAACTCACCATTTTCAATTTTTAGTGGTCCTCAAATTTTTCTCAAGATTTTCCTTTCCCATTTCTCTACCTCTTCTATTTCTCCAGTTTTCATAGAGAACAAGCATTCTGATGCGTACAGACCTTCTGGTTTGATTACTGTGTTGTAGTGTTTGATTTTAGTTTTCCTTGATAGATTCTTCTTATTGTATGTATCTTTAGTCAGTTGGTATGCTAGTTCTAGTTTTTTTGCTGTTGGTATATTTGTTCCTTACAAAAAAAGTTTTTTGCTGATGACTCTTGTGTCCTATTGACGGTTTTTAGATAATTCTTTCCGAGTTGTTCTCCGATATAAAAGCTGAAGACAAAATACAGACAAACACTCGATACAATACTCTATAATTTACATTTTAGTGTCTCTAATAATCTAGCGAAGTGTACCTTAACTTTTTAAAATTTTTAAATTTTCATTTATTTACGAGAATAACTTAGAAGAGGTCTTCGGTATGGAAATCGGAATCAGAGAATGATAAAAGTGCATTTATACGATAGCACTCCTGGTGTCTCATCCACATACCTTTCGTCCTGGTTGGCCTTCGCTTACGTGAAACTGAGTTAGAAACTGTGACGTTTTATACTGTGTATATGTGCCTATAGAAAAGCCGTATTTGTTAAGCCAGTCGAATAGTTGTGTTTTTCGATGAATGTGGTTTTATAAATGTGCCAGTATACAAAAGGTCGTGAGTTCAACCCCTGCGTGGGGAAAATATGTGTATTTCCTACACGCATTTCTTTTCGCTACTATTTGCTGCTAGCAGGATTACAGATTAATTTTTAGTAACATTCACCGAAATAATAGTTTGTTTTCCTTCGAAGGGTTAAAGAAAAAATACACAGAAAAAAAGTGTCTTTCACTTCTTTCATGCGTAAACACTGACACAAGCGTGAGTTTTTCTTTCGGTGTTTTGGCAATTCATTTCTTAGCGGATGCTTGGAACTGTTATTAATCAACGCGCATATCTACGAGTAACATTTATGGCCGTTGTAGCCCGCCAGTGAAGGCCGGGAGCATGACGTCAGCGTTACGGACTCGTTGACCAAGCTTAGCCTTTTATTATCATCAGTGAATGCAAGAACAAGTACTATGAACCCGCTTGCATTGTTTGTGTTTGAGGGTTTGACTGTACTAGAACTGCAACATCGCATCGGTGTTAAATTTCTTTCGAAAGACAACTGGGCGCAAGCAGAAATTAGTGTTAGACTTAAAACAGAGTTAATAATCTTTTAACTATTCGGTTACGTAATTTTTTTGTTTATCTTTCTCCCCTAGGCAGGCCCGCCGTAAGCGTTCGTGCACCGCACGCGGGCGGCACGTCGAGGGGGGCGGCAGGATTACTTTAAGGGGTGTGCATCTGTTCTTTTTTTAAATACATTATAACACTATTAACTTAGGATACTGAATTTATTGACAAGGTGTTGAACAAATTTTAACAACAACCTAGGCGTTTTAACTTATTATTTAAACAGTGAATTTAATAATAAAATTTTTGTTTCTTAATCTTTTTCTGTGTATATTCTTTCATATCAGGGGGGGTGCAAGTGCACTCCTTTGCACCCCCCTCCCGGCGCGCATGGGCGACACGTCGAGGGGGGCGGCAAATCGAGTGATGGACAGTCGCCGCCCCGCAATAGTTGCCACTCTATTTCGCGACCATGTTTGTTAATAACAACTGAATTTTGTTGGAATGCCGCTTTATTTATTTGACAGTCAGCTTTCGGTTGCCATACTGCCGAACGAAAGAGGCAGCAGACGACAGCGACCTATTACTCTGCGATAATTGGCACTCGTTGCTATGTAGACATAAATAGTATCTCTGACGAGGGCTGCAAGATGGCAGCCAAAAGCTTACTGTCATGTAAATAACGCGGCATTCCCGCAAAGTCCAGTTATTATTAGAAAATATAATATGTTCCACATTTAATACGATCCACGCATCTCTCAAAGACTGCGTCAATTGTCGTATTAGATTTCTTGGTTGAAATTTGTGGATTACTTTGCAAAGATAAATTGAAGGCATCTCATAAATATTCAAACAGCTTCGTGGTTTTGTCTACTGAAAAATTGACATTAAAATATCTACTAAAAATCATATTTATTTTATATTTATCTTCATGAACCGTGTACTGTATAAGGTAATAATGAATTATGTAAATAATCAATGATGACATCTAACTTTTGATTAGGAGAAATGTGCAGTGCTGCAATCCAGATTTTTTTCTTATACACCAACGTGTTGGGTGAACGGTTAATTTTCTGGTCCCGCATTCAGGAGGACGCATAATAGTATTAGATTGGATAGTTTAGATATATAGAAAATTGTATATTATAAACACCTAACTTAGTCCACAATCCGAAGGTTGGATCGATCCTCCAGTAGCAGACACACTAAGCTGTTGTATTGTGGGTAGGACGGCCAGTTCCTTTCCTCTGGGACCTACAGTTTAACAGGGAATCCGAACCACGGATCGTCCTGGCGTAGCTCATAAGATCAAACACAACTCTTAAATATTCTTGGCCTTACGGGGATTTGAACCCGGGACCAGAGCCAGACTTTTCTGAGAGCAAGCGCCTTCAAACACTTTTTTTCCGAACTAATCACATTTGAACTGCCACACGGCTCCATATTTACTATAGATTTAATATATTTCATACCTACCTACTAAAGAACTGCAGCCGATTAAATAAAATTCAAGATTGCACATAGTTCAACATTTTGTTTTAAATAATCAGGTATTTTATGGTTTTTATTAATTTTCACTTTATGATTATGATCCACATATATAAAGCCGCTTCAAGCTTAATGATACTTTTTTTTATTGTAAAATCGCGTTTTTTTTCCAGAGAAGAAACCAAAGAGAAACTAAATAAACATCAGTAGGCTTAGTGATACCTGAAACTTCTACGGGATGGCGTTAGAACCGTTTCCGAGATATTAAATACAATAATTTCCCGGCTATTTTTTTAAATCGCGGTTTTGCAGGGAAGATACCTATTTATATAAACTTGAAAAGCCATACGTTATCTGGAAATGAAACTTCATTCAAATCGTTAGAGCTGTTTCAAATATATATATATGTATATATGAATTGTTCGTTTAAAGACATGAAAAAATTGCATTTTTTTAAAAGGATGTCACCTATGTGTGTGTATGTTTTTTTGTGTTGTTTTTTTTTTAAAAATGGATCTTTGTTGCATGATGTTTGATTAAAGTTAAACGTTTTTCTTGAAGGCTTCATAGGCATTTTGAAGTTCCTTGCTAGAGCAAGAAGAGAACCAAAGAGAAACTTAAGTAACAGTGGGTTCATTGGTACCCAAAACTTCTACGAGATGGCGTTAGAGCCGTTTGCGAGATACGATATACAATAATTTCTCTTTTTTTTCAGGGAAGAAACCTATTTATATAACCTTAAATGCAAAACTTTATCTAAATATGCAATTTAATACAAATCGTTATAGTCGTTTCTGAGATACCGTATATATATATATATATTTATTCGTTGAGGCCAACTAGGACCACGTTAAGCCTTTGAGCGTTTGGCATCTTCTTCTTCTTTTGGGCCCAGAACTCCTTCATTCGTTTTGAATGCGCCTGTTTGCGCTCCTCTGTCCAGAGTGTACCGCGTCTTCCATTGGAGTGTTCGTCTCGGCTTGCCCCACTTGTCATTAACTTCTTCCGAAACATATCTCTGTTTAAAGCATCTTCTGGTTCTAGCCCCATCAAATGGAGATCTTCTTTAATATTTACGAACCAGGGCATTACAGTTTTGGGTCTGGAATCAAATAAGTTAAAGATTTTTTTTGTTAGTCTGTTCTCCTCCATCCGTTTGAGGTGGCCATAGAATCGAGCCCGTCTTTTGCGGATTGTTTCAGTGATTTTCTCAATTTTGCTGTAGACTTCTTTGTTGGATCTCTTTTGAAGGACGCCATTCTTAAAGTTGGAACCCAGAATTCCTCTAATAATTTTTCTCCTCTTTTTTCTCCAGTTCTCCCAGAAGTCCTTTATCGGCATTCAGGAACAAGGTTTCAGCTGCATACAAAACTACTGGTTTCAAAACTGTTTCATAATGACGTATTTTAGTATTTTGTGAAAGACATTTTTTATTATAAACCTCTCGCGAAGTTTGGTAGGCTATTTCTAGTTTGCGAATCCTTTCCCGAATAGCTTCTTTGTCCAATTTCTCGTTTAACGATATAAGATTTGTCTTGTACTGCAATGTCAGTAGTGAATTCTCAACTCCAATCTGAAACGTAGTGGTGAACATTTGGGATAACATGATGGTGAAAAAAATGAAGAACGGAAAAAATGACTTTAGGAAAAAATGTATGTGGAGCAACTCTGATTTTACCAGTAGTCTACGTTAATACCAAATAATGAAAGTGCTACCATCAGTGTCTGAGTAAGGATTACAGTGGCCTGTCTACCTGGTCGTCCCGTTGCGTGGGAGCGGGGACGCGTGATTTACTCCGTCGCTTTGTTTTGCATATCTCACGGAGGGGGCCGCCGGGTTATAGCGTCTTGTTATTCTTTTGGCGACCGGTGACTCGGCGCCGCTGTCGGAGTGGCCGCAGCTGTGCCGTGCAGGACGGGGAGCGATGTCAGAGTTCCCGTATCCGAATCCAGGCCAGAGACGGAGGGAACAGCAGCGCGTGTCATGGTCTGAGATGTGGAAGCAGGGTTAGTCGACGCAAATGCCTCGCATGTGTCTCTATGTCATGTTCTCTTAATTCTCACCTGCGCATAAGGGGCATCCTTTTCGGACCCCCCCTCCCTCTGGTGAGATCGGGTCCGTGAAACCCCCCCCCCTAGAAAACGCCCTCGAAATCTTTCTGAACCTTTTTTTTTTACAAAACCTTACGTGAGATTTTCGTAGACACCCCCCCCCCCCCCGTGGCGAGATTTCGTCGCACCCCCTCCCCCATTTCACCTCACGTAATTTATGGATGCCCCCTAATAAGGTTCCAGATGTTCCTTCTTCTTCTTACGATGCCATACTCGATTCCGGGCATAGGACAGAGTCGGCAAACTTTAAAAGCTAAAGAGCCAATTTCACCTTTAAGGGTGTCTGTAAAAAAATATAAGAGTCATAGGCCTAATTATATTTTAATAAATAGTTATTGATATAATTTATTGAACAATCTATATAGCAACATACATACATACATTTACGTAAATAATATATTCATAAATAATTCTCATGTAAGCGGTAAGAATTTTAACTAGCGAGAAAAGTTTGTTGTATTTTCTTAGAAAGTTTTAGTAAATTTGGTGCGTTGCTTCTTGTTTTTAATTTACAACAAGAATGCAAGTTCTCTAGGGGTAATTCTTAGCAGCCATTTAAAGGTATCTTTATAGTAAGGTTAAAATATATTTTTATCGATTAAATAAGAAAAGAAGCAAATAGTACATCAAATGAATATAAAGATGATACAGTGCCTGAGGTACAAATATTTTAAGATCTCAAACAATTACTAAACCAGACAAACACGATAATAGTATAGACCAAGAAAAGAACCGCTGTAATAGTTAGTTTCATATTTCACCTTTGGTATTTATATGATACTACTACTGCTATTGCTGTCGGTAAAGATGTATTAAAATATATTATTTAGGAGCTGCACCAAAAATCTTCAAAGAGCCGCATGCGCGCTTGCAGCCGCTGTTTGTCGACCCTTGATGTAGGATGAACCCCTCCATTGGAACTTTCGTGGGAAGATCAACTGGGATGGTTTTCCGTTGCCTTCCACAATGTGACAGTGTCCGTATGTGTTATTTTAGGTTTGTATGACTGTGATAATGTGTGTCAGTCTTTTCTTTCCTTTAGGAGTGATCTACAATTTAACGTGAAATCCGAACCACGTAACGATGGGTTTGAATTTTATTTGCTCGTAGGCCCACACTATTTTCATCCGTCCGAAAAGATTCATGTGCATCGACCTTGATTACATTGGTTAAGAAATTTCGTTACTACATTACTAAACAACGCTAGATTATGTTAGAAACTCACATTTGATTCAATTGCGAAGTGAATGGGTATATTTTTTGCTCGAAACACCAGATACTTAACTGCGCACAGTCAGCCTTTTATACAAATATCAAAATGTGAATCCAGAATAATATTATCGTAAATAAATGAATTTGTCGTGAACAGAAGACTAATGATGATGGCCAGAGATATTGTACTTGAATTGCCAGAGATCGTGGTTAAAGGAAAACTCTCTCTTTCTCTCTTTTCTTTCTTCTTCTTTACGGCTATCTATGGCGTTTAAGAATTGAATATCCAGAATTAAAGGAAAGAATAATTCAAGTTTTGTTTAGTGTGCAAAATAGTTATTATTGTAAAGTTATATTATTGCTATGGTCAGAGACATTGTAGTTGTGTGTTTAGTGCGAAGTATGCAACATCTAATCCTTCCAACCTTGGGATTTGTCACCATACGTTCAGAATTTCATTCAATGCTCCTGCGTTATTTAACGTTGAAACATAAGACATGCCAAACAACTGAATTGAGATTCTAAGCTTTAAAACGTTGAAAATCCCATCGAAATCTGCTCAGTAGTTTCCGAGTTTTTATAAGAAAAATTTATCCGGTTTTCGT
>JARYHS010012519.1:213699296-213791120 GCA_031002005.1 Vandiemenella viatica | reverse complement strand
TTAGTTAATTAATTCGCTGATGCTTGGAAATGTTGTTGAATAACCCGTATTCCCAAAAATATCATTGTTTTGAAATAAACTAAATTATTCATGCTCTCTGCTGTAACGTCAAATGCCACTTGTAATTCTGATCCATGATAGTAAAACTCTAACCATAAATTTTCACAACATTGGTGCTCGAAATAAAATGCTTTTATCTTACATATCTATGGACAAAGTATGTAAGGAATACTTCTATACATCAAAAGAATATTAAGTAAATATAAGCATCTAATGATTGATATATCGATTTTAACGCGATACATACTTTTATTTCAGTGTTCTGTTAGTTAATTAATTCGCTGATGCTTGGAAATGATATTGTTGAATAACGCGTATTCCCCAAAAATATCATCGTAAAGCGTGACGTCATTGCGTGACGTCATAGTTACGTCCACCGCGTGACATGACGTCACCGCGTGACATGACGTCATCGCGCTACATCTTGTGTATTATACTAATAGATAATAATTTAATTGCGATGGCACTCACGCTCCGGTGGCAATTCCCCTTTTTAAATTTATTTTTAATTAAATTATATAATTTGAGTGTTAATTCCTCCCCCATTTACTTTTGCGATTTACAGATTTTAATTTTAAGTTCCTTCAGCATTTTTGATACATTATTCATCACTTCACTTGGTAATTTGTTCCAATCTCTGATATCCTTGTCCCTTACCTACAAAAGAAAATTTTTCCCACTCCTGTATGCGTGAAATCGAGTGCCAGCTTGTGGTCATGGTTATCTTCACACTTCTATGCACTTTTCCTGATTCTTCGACCAATATCCTTCCAAGCTCCATCACCAACATATGCCCTGTACATTCTCTTCACTCTCCTCCTTTCCTCCATCCAGCTCCTTTATCATATCAGTTACTGACTGGGTCCTGGGATAATTTCCACAAACAAATCTATATGCTCTTCTCTGCAAGCCCTCCAACTCTTGTATTTGATAACCAAAATGTGGGTCCCAAACTACACCACCGTATTCAACGAATGATCTGACCAAAGTTTTTGTAACCCAATTCCCTAACTTCTCTGGTACATCCTCTGATCATCCTCTCCAGTAAACGTAGGATTTTTTAACCTTTTCCTACCACCTGCCCAATGTGCTCTGTTTACTGTGGACATGAAACCGAACTCCAGTAGTGACTAACAATTAAAAAGTCACCAGAACCCTACACATTAAACAACAAGAAGATTTTGACTTCATTTATCTGATACACATTGTTCAGTTTCAAGCTCATGAATCAATAATATTATCGGATTAAGGTTGTAGCACTAAGTAAGTTCTTCTCCTACTTATTCCTTTCCAGCACTGGGCCTACAGGCCTGTTACGGTGGTCTTCTAGGTTTTCGTTTCCGTCTGGGGATGTAGTGGAATATTATGCACGTTATTCTGGTTTTGTCTATTCTTTTCGCGTGTCGGAACCACTTTTATGTGTACTAGTGAATATTTTCAACCACCTGTATTACTTTTAAATAACATATTTTTTTTAAAAAATATCCTGTCCTTTCTACGGCAGTAAGTCAACGCTCAAGTTGTCCAGGCTTCTTGGCCCATGAGTGAGAATTGGGCTTGCCATTATTTTATACACCTTAATTCCGGCGGTGCCTTTGAATTTTATTCGTCTTGAAGGCTAACTACTACAGGCTTATTTATGCGACAAGAAAAAATAAAGCAAATATTTCTACCGTTATCAACATTTCAGATGCAGAGGAATCTATTCTGAAGATCAAATCTACACTAATATTAGATTTGAAAAAAAAGCAACTTTGTCTGTCTGATAGTTATGTATTCACGACTAAAAGGATAAATCAATCTAGATTAAATTTGAGAACGAATTGCTATGTATCATTAGTAAGGACATAATATATTTTTTACTGGAAAAATGTTTTGTTAATGACAGACAGAGTGATAGCATGTGTTACATCGGTCACTCAGGCTTTGTTTCTCTCGCAGTCACCTTGTGTATGATCTTAGCAAACGACAGCAAAACCACGAACTGACATACGAGGTACCCAGAGATAATTTCACAAAAATCTGCAGGAGGAACCGTAGTAGATAGGTTCCAACAGTTCACTCCCCTCCCCCCCCCCCCTCTTGCTTGTTGCTACTTTCAAAAGATGTTGTACTGTGATTCTCTTCATGAGACAGGTTCAGTGACTCCCGCATCATATTATCCCGACTACGTGCTTTCTGTAACACCTAATAGGTACCCTAAAGCGTTCTGTAAAAAATTCTGGCAATGCTAAGGAAACGCGTACGAAGTCGCGGGTAACAGCTAGTCATATATAAGCCAGTAAACTTTCCTCTGCGGTAATTTCGTGAACGAACTTGTTACCGGATGCTGATTTTCCACTTAATACGACACCGAGAATAGTAATAACGTCAATTGCGATGAGGTTCTATCAACGCCTATGTGGTAACGTTGAAATATCGATGGAAGCGAACGCCAAATGGCGCAATAAGATGTTTAACCGTATTAGTTATCCTGCACTCAGTTCTCGATTCCTATATCTCTAAAAAAAAACTGAACGCCATGAAGTGAAAGTTCTAAACCGCACAACAATGACAATATACGGGCCTCCACTGTCGAGGAAAGATTAGTTACGATCAGTTAAAAGCCTTAAAGAGCCCTTTCGGTAACAGCGTGTGTTTTAAGAGCCGCGGTTACGATCCCGGCTCGCCGAGGCCAGCTTTACGTAATGCACCTTATTCACGTGTATGGTAATGTGTGTCCGGAAACCTGTTGGGGCGGTAACTAATCATCTAGTATAAACATCTGAGGGAATTTACTTGAAGCGGCGGGTTCTCACGATGACAGGTAGATTTAGGGCACGCGGCTGAAAAAGTGGAAACAGTTATAGCCCGGCAGATGTAATTTCTGTAAAGAGTAGGTGTGGCATGGCCGCTTAGGAAAGTCGATGGCGGTTTTAGTTTAGCCCAACACTGGTAGGTGGTTCGCTAGTTATCGTAACCAAGAAAAACGGTATGCGATGTTACCTCCAAAAAGAGAGACACTGAACCGAAAGTTTGACTTTTAATCCTGCAACTAAATTACTAAGCACCCGAAATAAAGTATTTGACTCGGAGAGATCAACACTACCAATAACTGAGATTTTGCCGCTAAGTAACTTCACATAAAACTCTCTTCCTTTTCAGTGGAAATACAATTATCTATATATTATTATTAGGGATTTAGGGCTCGTCGATGGTGAGGTCATTAGCGCTCTGACAGACCAACTGATACGGCAACATGAAATAAAAGTAACCCATTAAAAGATAATACAGCTTTTGATATCAGCCAGTATAAAAAACTGATGGCCCAAGCAGGTATGATGCAAATAGTAAAATATCAATAGCAAAAAGAGTCTTCTCGAACAAAAATGAAATCTTTTAATCTCAAAAATTGAACTACAACAACCTTTTTGCTGTATATATTGAGCAGAGGACTTTATGGTAATGAATCATGAACTTAGGAAAACCACAAAAGAAGGAAAACAGAACTATTTGTAATAGAGGGATTTTGAAAATTAAGTGGACAGGTAAAGCACGAAATGATTGCTGAGAGAAGTGTGCGGAGGAGTCTTACAGAAAGAAGAGGCAGGACGGTCGATCACATTTTAAGACACGTGGGATTGGTTAATTTCTTAGTAGAAGGAATAGTTGGTTAAAAAAGTTTAGAGGTAGGTAGAGATTAGAATATATGAAGCATATAATTGAGGACGTGGGTTGTACGGGTTGGGTTGAGATGAGGAAATTAGCACAAGATAGGAAGAGATGGAGCACTGCATCAAACCAGCCGAGAAACTGATGACAACAAAAAAGCGTAAAAGAAGTATAAAACGAATAGATTCTTCCTACTCGATAAAATATATGATCATTATACACGGAGAACGCAAGACACAGAAGTTTTCCGAAGAGCAATTTTTGATATATAAAAGGAAAAAATGAGTCTGTCTTACTTGTTTGAAAAACCTTTAAAAACTCCACCAATATCGGCCTCTGTCGGTAGAAAAATTTATGTAGGCCTATCATGGAATTATGATATTTACAGCAATCCATTTCTTTGTATCGTATTAACTGACGAAGACTAAGATAAGCGAACGGCGACTTTACATTTCGAAAGGAACGGTATATCTATAAGCAAAGGCTGCAAGAGGACTAATATTATTTAGCCTTGGATAAAAATTATAGCTTGTAACGCTTTGTGACGCTTGTCGTTGATTTGATGGACTGATTATAATGATGAAAAACTCAGTTCTTTAGATCCAAACATTTATCGTTTATTACATTTTATTTGAATCTACTAGAGATTACAGTGAAATTGGTTACTCTCAGAAGATGTAGGTTCGTTTTTTGGCAATGATTATCTCGAGCATTCAATCTACTTATCTACTCTGATATCTAACATCTCTCGAGTCCTAATCTCCATAGCAACTTATATCTTATTGCTTTTTCTCTCTAAGAATATATATATTATTAATTTCTCAGAAATCAAAAACATAATTTTCTTATGAGAATATTTCTGTTCTGCCACAAGCTCGGTTGCTCACTTACAAAAGTGAATTTTCCAACTGCTAACAGTGTTTACGAGGAAAATGTTTATCAAAATCAGATTTGTAGGTCTCTCTCAGATGCTTGTTGAGAAGCATTTAAACTATCGTCTAGATGCAAGGAAAGTGCGAAGCTGTGCTTATTATTCCGAGGACAGCTTAACTAATTATTCCGTATGGCATAATTATAGCAAAGACAGCAACTAAATAAATGGTTATACATAGTATAAATAGCATACATTGCAAGTGTGTATATATATATATACATATATATACACATATATATATACATATATATATATATATAGAGAGAGAGAGAGAGAAATTAAATGAAAGATATATAAGTTGTCAGAAAGGAGAGTTCTATAAAGAGAGATACAATCGTATAAAAAGATAGAATGAGTGCAGTGTGTTGTATGTGAGACTGCAGAATAAATGAGTATTCAAGTGAAAATCCTACTGATTAATATTGGCCAAGAAGTTGATGAATACGTAGACGAGAGAAAGAACAGTGGAGTATAATTTCCTCTTTCAGGTAAAGGAAGTGCTATTGGTATAAAATATGAAAGAGAACCCACATTATTCGTCGTCTAATACGTAATAGAAGACGCAACATATACTAGGAAGAGCCAGAGAAATCGATAAGAGGCAATGTAAGTTAATACATGTAAACAAATGCGGTTTGGAGCAGCAATTTATAACAAATAAGTGAAAGCTGAGAAAGGTAGAAAGACTTCTATCTGAGGATACACATAGTTGTAAGATACACTTAATTCATTTGAAAAACACAAAAGTTATATTATAAATTGATTCTAAGAGTTTGCAGCTATCCGATTGCCCATACAATTGTATCATGGAGCTCGTATGTAAATTCTAAGAGGGCATTCCATCTGATGCTGCATTTGAAGGAGAAGGATTCTCTTCTATTACCCATTCGTGCATTCAATAGTTAGCTGAATCGAGAGGATTAGACCGAGATCGTCAGGGTTCTATTTGATCCACTCACGCCAGCATATCACCACAGTATCATGTTGGATGCCTTCGTTCTAACTCGTTTGGAGTTTGATGCGCGCAGCCATAAATTATTGAAAGTTGCGAATTCCTTAAACACTTTCGGCATTACTTCTTTAAGGCCAATTCTCTTGTGAGGGAGAGAGCCATTCTGTTGTTGCAGTCCCTTCTTTTATATGTTACTGCATTTATTAAATCGATTAGCACAGACACAATGCTAAACACGTTTTTTTCACAATGATTTCTGAAAGTTTTATATAGCGCGATTTGAGGGCAATCCAGTTAGATGCCTCTGTTAATAAATTTTATATTGAAAAAAAAAACTTTAAAAGTGACGACAGAGTAATGTTAGAATGACAAATGTTATATATAGTAACATTGGCAAGACATATAACAAATTTGATAAAGAATTAAAATCATTAATACAGAATTAAAAAATGGTTCAATTGTCTTTCCCTCCGTGGGAGATAAACTTCGCATTTCAGGGACTAAAATCAGTCTTGAACGAAAAATAAGAATTAATAAGTAAGTTTAAGCTGAGTTGAGTATTACAACAATACCACATTATATTGAGAACGAAATCTAATGAAATTCTTGACAGTCTTCAAAAAGAATCACGTGACATCTTTCTCATCATCACTTACGATGTCCTGGGGAAGGAGATATGATTTAGGCGTGGTTATGTTGGTCCCTCCTGCCTAATATATAGACCTGTGATCAAGGAATAGTGTCTACATTATTTTGGAAGATCTTCTGGGATTTAATAATGCAAGTGTTTGCGGTTGGAAGACCAGTTACCCTAAGGAGCTGCGTGGTACGTCAAAACCACGGTGCTTTTTGAACCGTCCGGAGGAGTTTATTTCGGAGTGACTGTGTCCTCTGAGGTTTGGAGGGAGCGTCTGTGAACTATACCGCGGAAGCAACTAAGATGGCAGGGTGGATGAGTGAGTTGAAGAGCAACATGTCGCTTTAGACTCCGAGGGAACTCCTCCTATTCAGAAGGTGATACAATGCAGAGACCACCGAGCGTGGTGGTGTAACGGATAGCGTTCTGGCCTCGCATTCGGGAGGACGGCGGTTCGAATCCCCGTCCGGGCATCCAGATTTGGGTTTTCCATGGTTTCCCCAAATCACTCCAGGCGAATGCCGGGATGCTTCCTTCAAAAGGCCATGGCCGAATTCCTTCCCATTCCTTGCCCCCATCCTTTCCCGTCTCTAAAGACCACGTTGTTAAAAAGGGACGTTAAACTGTTACAAAAAAAAAAAAAAAAAATGTAGAGACGCTTCAGATAGTTTGTGATTATTATGGCACTTCCATGTGAGTGTGCGATCCATATGTAGGCCTATATATGTCACAGCTTTGTTTGGTGGATGCCACTTCTGTTTCCTCCTCGTTGATCTCCAGGTTCTTGGGGTGTGCAGTGCCCCAGAGTGTAAACATTTTGGCCTCGTCGTCATCCATTCTGTCTGACATATTCAGTAAATCGTTAGAAGAGCGAAAAGTACCTTCAGAGTGGAAAATCGCGCAAGTAACTCAGATTTTCAAAAAAGGTGATCGAAGTGATCCTGGGAACTATCGTCCCATATCTATAACATCTGTTTGTAGTAGAGTTATGGAGCATATTATATGCTCGAACATTATGAATTTTCTAGATTATAATAATTTGCTTACAACAAATCAACACGGATTTCGGAAGAAAAGATCATGTGAAACACAACTGGCCCTATTTACAAACGACGTAATGAAAGTTATCGATGCAGGTTCACAAGTAGATGCAATTTTTTTAGATTTCCAGAAAGCCTTTGACTCTGTTCCACACAACCGCCTTTTAGCGAAGCTTCAAGCGTACGGTATATCGGATCAGCTTTGTGAAAGGATAGAGGATTTTCTAACTGGTTGGTCGCAGTATGTTGTCGTTGAAGGAGAAAGATCTTCTAATCTATATGTTACATCGGGTGTACCTCAAGGAAGTGTAATAGGACCACTTCTTTTCTTAATTTTTATAAACAATCTCGGAGACAAAGTGAAAAGCCTTTTTAGATTGTTTGCTGATGATGCGGTTATTTATAGGGAAGTAAGAAATTTGGCCGATTGCTTAGAAATTCAGCGCGATCTGGATGTTATTTTGGCTTGGTGTGCTGAGTGGAAACTTTCTCTAAATTTTAAAAAATGCAAGACAATGAGCATAACTAACAAAAAGAATCCGATTGTTCAGTTATTGATATGGTAGATTCTATGAAATATTTAAGAGTAACAGTACAAAGGAACATGAATGGAACATACACATTAATTCGTTAGTAGGTAGAGCAAATTCTAGGCCGCGATTCATAGGTCGAATCTTGAAAAATTGTAATGAACAAACAAAGGAGATAGCGTACAAATCTCTTGTGCGTCCACATTTGGATTATTGTTGTGCCATTTGGGACCCGTTTCGTAAGGGATTGATCGAAAGTATAGAGAAAGTACAGAGAAGAGCCGCTCGATTCGTGACCGCTTGCTACAGTCCTTATGAAAGCGTCACAGAACTGATTAGTAGATTAGGTTGGGAGTCTCTGGTAGATAGACGACACACGTGTCGTTTAAACTTATTGGAAAACATGCGTACTCCCACTTTCACTTTTGAGTGTAGTGAAATACTTCTTCCACCAACCTATTTGAGTCGGAAGGACAGGAAAGATAAAATTAGAGAAATAAGGTGCCGGACTGATTCTTATATGAATTCTTTTTTCCCTCGTACCATTAGGGATTGGAATGCACAGCAAAGAGATTAGGTTTGGTGCTTAGCACCCTCTGCCACCCACAATTTTGTGAATGGCAGAGTATATATGTAGATGTAGATGTAGAACATCAGCCAGTTCAATCATCAACTGACGTGGCCTCTTCGAGTTATGAGTTCAGGTAGAGCTTGAGCAGTCATCTCCAGGTCACACGATCTGCGACAACCCTGTGTGTGTCCTTGTCCAGTTGGTCTCATGATCTTCCTGTTTGTCTCTGATGACCTCTTGGCCATCTTTCGTCTCTGAATAACATGACCGACCCACTAAGGATGCAGTTTTTCCCATGATGTCTGTGTTCCCTGTGACTGATCTATTGTCGGTAGCTCTCTTCCTGTCTTTTCTAGTTAAATCTAGCATTGACATTTCCATAGCTCGCTGTGCTGTCTTAAGATTTCTTTACACAAATTAGTTTAGGATCCAAGTCAGCACAGGAAGAGTGCATTGGTCACAAACTATTTGTTTTAAGGGCATATTACATTTGAGGTTAATGGAATGCCTCCCGAAACCTTGACATCCCAGTTTTTTGCGGCGGAAAATTTCAGACATGACATTAACCTGCTACTGAGCGTGGTGGGTGAGCGGTAACGTTCTGACCTCACATTCTGGAGGACGCTGGTTCGATTCTCCATCCGCCCATCGAAATTTGGGTTTTCCAAGGTTTGCTCAAATCACTTACGGCGAATTCCGGGATGCTTCCTTCAAAATCGCATGGTCGAATTCCTTCCCGTTTCTTGCCCCCAGTCCCTTTCCGTCTGTAATGACCTCAACGTCGACGAAGCGTAAAACCATAAGAAACAACAACAACTAACAAATTTAGAAGATAAATGTACTCTCTGGCATTTTCTAAAGGTATATTGAATTCCTCTCTGCTGTCCAGCAGGATGGTGTTGTATAAATACGACGTTTCGACAGCTAGCTCTGCTGTCTTCATCAGGTTACAGGTGTCTGCAAGCTGACTGTCATCGCCTAAACACCCGAGATGATTCCATTGCATCATTACGCCAGGAAAGACACCACTCACACATAATTGTATACTGTTTATTTGTACATTCCACCCTGTGGACTATTTGTTTAACATAGCATCAGTTTTGACAGGTTTAATGTTCATGCCAACCGATTTACACTCGGAGACATGATCGGTAACTTAGGTTTGGGTATCTTCAATGCCATTAGGCACAAGCGGGATGTCTTTGGTGAATCTTGAGTTGGCCAAAGTCGGCTTAACAATTTTGCCCTCACATTTTGATATATTTAGCTTGATGCACCATTTCCTCATCCTGTGAGAGAGAATGCCATGAGGTGGTGGTCCGTATCGGCCTGTAGGCGGCCACCAACAGGTGTCTCCGAGTGAGGGATGGCGCCCTTTGTCCGTATGAGGGCGCCCGCTGGCCTCTCGTCTCTGGGGAGCCAGATTAATCACTGGACTCACCTCCACCGTAATCAATACGCGAGCCGCCACGTGGCCCTGCTGTTATTACCGAGAGCCAGATCCGCGCGCCTATCATCAGCATCTCCTGGCCAACCGGCCATTATTTAATTATCGATTGTTTGCTCGCTCGCGGTGTGGTCGATATCAGGGAGCTCCGACTCAAATTGGTTGTGACTCGGCGACGGGGCAGGTAGCGCCCGGGAACGCCCAGAGCAGCGGAGGCAGCCACTGATTAACGGGAGCGCAAGCCACAAACGCGCCTTCCACTTGACTACATTCACTCCATCAGTGCTTCTTACCACTACGGTCCACCAAGATGGTTAAGGAGTCAACAGGCGGAATTTTGAAAGTTTATATACCCCATTAGTACTGTACGAAGATCATATTGGAAGTCGTAAGCAACATTTTTAACCAAATTAATTTTTATATTTAAGCCAAACCAAGCAGATGAGAGACATGCATCGATTAAAAACGGTATGAGACAAGGTTGTAGTCTATCCCCAATAATATTCAACTTGTATGTAGAAGAAGCAATAAAGGAAATAAAAGAAAAATTTTCATGTGGCATAATTGTTCAGGGAGAAAAAATCAGTATGCTACGATTTGCTGATGACATTATCTTGTTAGCAGAGAGGGCTGAGGAAATTGGGAAATTACTGAATGGCATGGACAAAATACTGAAGGAACATTTTGGAATGAATATAAATCAAAGCAAGACAAAAGATATTAAATGTAGCAGAAATGATTCTCATCACTTTAGATTAAATATAAAAATAGAATCGGTTTTTTTTTTATCTGCTTTACGTCTCTCTAACAGCGAGGTCTTTACAGACGGGAAAGGATGGGGAAGAACGAATGGGAAGGAATTCTGCCATTGGCTTTTGAAGGAAGCATCCCGGCATTTGCCTGGAGTGATTTTGGAAACCATGGAAAACCCAAATCTGGATGCCCGGACGGGGATTCGAACCGCCGTCCTCCCGAATGCGAGGTCAGAACGCTAGCCGTTACACCACCACGATCGGTAATAGAATCGGATGCAATAGGAGAAGTTAATGAATTCTACTACCTGGAAAGCAAAATTATAACCGATTGCCGAAGCAAGAATGATGTAAAAAGCAGAATAGCACTGGCAAAAAGAGCCTTCATGAAAAAGAGAAATCTTTTAGTTTCAAACATTGATCTAGGAATTACAAAGAAATTTTTAAAACTCTATGAATGCAGCATAGCACTTTATGGTAGCGAAAGATGGACTTTAGGAATACCAGAAAGAAAGAAAATTGAAGCATTTGAAATGTGGTGCTACAGTAGACTCCCGAAAATTAAATGGATAGACAAAATACGAAATGAACTAGTTTTGGAAATGATGGGTGAGGAAAGAAGTTTGTGGAAGAAGCTTACAGAAAGAAGAGACAGGCTGGTAGGTCATATTTTGAGACATGCTGGATTGGTTAACTTGTTAGTGGAGGGAACAGTCGAAGGTAAGAACTATAGTGGAAGACGGAGATTAGAATATATGAAACAGATAATTGAGGACGTGGGTTGTAAGGGATATGTAGAGATGAAGAGGTTAGCACAAGATAGGACGGCATGGAGGATTGCATCAAACCAGTCGAAAGACTGATGAGAAAAAAAAGGTACATCATCTTAATCTACTGACTTTTCTTTCTTTTTTTGCGCACATACCTTTCCAGCAGACAGCAGAATCTGGCGCACTGCTCGCCAGTGTCTCACTGCGTTGGCCTCGCGTCTCTTCCTTAACGGAGCCGAACAGATGGTAGTCGGAGAGTTGATTTTCCCACCCAATTGTCCTGATTATCTCCATAGTGACTTGATCGGTATGGGGATGCGCATTATATCTAAGATAGATATGGGTGGTAATGTAGATAGGATAACTAGCTGGGTGAACCAACATGGGATGAAGATAAATACAAAGAATAGTCATTTTATTAAGTACGTAGGAAAAAAAAACCTAAAGATTGATTAGGATTATAAAGTGGGGAAGGAGCTACTTATTGAAGACTCGAAATGTAAATAAATCGGCGTAACATTTGACAGCAAACTTACGTAAATGGGTATGACACATTGGACAGGTAGTAGGGAAAGGGTTCAAAATCCTTCACCAGTTGGACAGAGTGATGAGGGGATGCACTAGAGAAGTAAGGGAATTGGGATACAAAACTTTGGTTAGACCACTGCTGGAATATGGTGGTGTAGTATGGGATCCACATTTTGGGTATCAAATACAGGAGTTGGAGAGGGTGCAAAGAAGGGCTGCCAGGTTTATCTCTGGAAATTATCGCAGAACACAATCTGTAACTAATATGATAAAGGAGCTGGAGTGGAATTCATTGGAGAATATAAGGAGGGTAAAGAGAATCATTGAAGTGTACAAAGCCTATACTGGTGATGAAGCGTGGAAAGATATTGGTGGGAAAATTAAGAGAGGTGCTTGGAAGGGTATGACCACAAGCTGACACTTGGATTTCATGCATAAGGGTGTGGGAAAATTTTATTTTATAGGAAAGGGTGTAAGGGGTTCAAATAAATTGCCAAGAGAAGTGATGAATAATTTACTGAAAATACTAAAAGAATTTAAAGTAAAAATTGGTTGAGTGCATAAGTGGGCTGGAGGAGGATGTGTGTGTATGGAGATTTTATCAATTACTATATTATTATTTTATTGTCCTGTTGAAGGATGATCTTCTTTCCAAACCTTTCGATAACCTAAGCTTTGAATTATTTCTTGAAATTACTGCAAATTTTGTAGCTATGTTATTCACAGTGATACGTCTGTCTTCTCTAATGATCGCATCAACTCTTTCCTTGTTGTATTCCGTGCAGGCAGTTCAGGGCACCTCGTTTCGACATTCGGTTCTTTTAGAAAGGAGATGTTTGTTCCATTCTCCACCCACGACATTTGCAGTATTTCCGTATCCACATTTGAAAATCATCTGTTTCTATAGAGTCCTCTGCTTTGGTGGTACACCGAAAAAAAAAACTAGTGTCTCAAATAGTCTGAATTTGGCATATCTCATTACCCGTGCCTTTGTTCGCGTGGACCCAAAAATTCATTGTATATAGAAAGGTTAAGTTAAGTAAAAGGTGTCCCACAAACTGACTGCGAGAGAAACAAAGCCTGAGCGAACGATTTAACAATACAGAGACGTATACACGCCATCCTTCTGTCTATAATCGTTCGGTTAGTTCTGAAAAAATTTAAAAAAAGCCATTTATCCAGAAAAGTATGCTATGTCGGTCCTAATGATACACAGTATTCCCTTGTACACTTTTATACAAATCGATTTAGTTAGTCATGAAAACGTAAAAAATAGAGAAACAGATTTACTTTCACATATACGTATAGCCTAATAGTGGTACAGATGGAACAGATCTTCTAGATGAAATTCAGTTTTGAGCCAGCACCTCTTCCAGTTACTATTCTTCGTCATATTTCCTTCTGTGCACCTGTCAATCTCGCCTACACAGAGAGCAGGTTCCGAAAGTGAGAAAGGTAGTGGTAGCAAGCACCACTAAAAGGGAAAAAATCGACAACAATCAAAATGATGTAGGGCTGAATTGATAATGCCTATATTCACTTTTTTTAAACTTATTTTTGTGACTTATAGTACCGAAAAAATGTATTGTAGTCACAGTTGTCCACACACACACACACACACACACACAAATCCTTGTTTCGGATTTAATTTAATTTAATTTTTTTAATTGCAATGGAGCACAGGCTCCGGTGGCAATTTCCCTACACAGCTATCTTCCCCCTATCCTGCACCCACCTACATTTGCCCTCTACAAATTTTTTCTTTAAATTCCTTCAAAGTTTTCGGTAAATTATTCATCGTTTCTCTTGGTAACTCATTCCAATCCCTGACACCCTTACCTAAAAAAGAGAATCTTCCTACACCCTTGTGCCTGAAATCGAGTGCCAGCTTGTGGTCATGGTCATCTTTTCCCTTCCATGCACTACTTTTCATACCTACTGCAATATCTTTCCATGCCTCATCACCAGTATATGCCCTGTACACTCCCATGACCCTCCTCATCCTCCTCCTGTCTTGCAATGAATCCCATTCCAGCTCCTTTATCATATCCGTCACTGATTGCATTCTGCGATAATTTCCAGAAACAAATCTAGCAGCCCTTCTTTGCACCCTCTCCAACTCCTGTATTTGATACGTAAAATGAGGGTCCCATACTACACTACCATATTCGAGCAATGGTCTGACCAAAGTTAATCACGATCAATTTTTTTGAACGTATTACTTGCTGGCAATTACTCAAGCTGTTCACGACCAAGGCCAGACGTTTTTTTAAAGTATTGTACACCAAGCAAGGTCAAATGACAAAGAAAGAATAATAAAAAACCATAGAATAGCTTCTAGAAAAGCGGTGGATTGTTGATGGTGGATCAATGAGCGTGCTGTTTCTAGCATACTCCGAGACGAACTGTGCTCGGACGATTGTTTTTAGCATCATCCTGAGATAGCGAAATTGAAAAGAAACGACTAACCCCTTAGAGAAAGAGACTGGTGGTTTCAGCGGCCTACGCGGCGGAGCGGGACGTCTCTATCGAGTGAGGGATGCGACTGTTTCGGGGGCAGGTAGCGGGCACCCCGCTGGCACACCCCCGTCCGTCACAACAGGGTACAACATGACTCACCCCTGCTCCCGGCCCACATAAATAATACTCAAATGACGTCTGCAGCAGCCAATGAGAGGACGACTTCCGAAGATCACTTTCTCAACACAGCAGCGACGGCGATTCCATCAAAACGCTGTAACTCCGACCCGAGCAACTTTCTGTATGCTGAATTCAAGGAAGATATACTTAGCAGTTATAAGGTTTTCACACAAGTCCCGATCTAAATAGTCTCGTTGTATCTTCAGGCAGATAGTTTCGCCAATATGCGACGAGCCCAACAGATGTGCGGTAACCTTTGGGCCTGGTTTCCAGAAGGACATGGGTTCAAATCCCTGTCCGGCCATTCAACTTACGTTTTCCACGGTTTTCCGAAATAACTCCAGCAAAATGGTTCCTTCAATAAACTCCATGCCCTAAATCCTCTCCCGGCTCTAATAACCTCGATGTCGACAAGACGTAAATCCTAAAGAAAAAAATATGACGTTTCGACAGTTGCCTCCGCCGTCTCCATCAGGTTATATAACAGATCGAAATGAATTTTGCAGTATATCAAAACACATTGTGTTCATCACATGAAGCAGTAGATCTAAACGAATTCTGCGGTTTATCGCAACACACTAACTTCGTCAGGTGAAGTCGTATACAGTGCTACGACGCTAACTGTGGTACTCACTCCGAGCTACTACGTCGCCACGACTCTGTTAGCAATGTCCCGAGCGACTCACACGTCAGGAGAATTCGAAGGCTGAAATCTGTGAGTAACAACACATGCCGACTAGTAACAGGACGATTTGAAACTTTTTTTTTTACTTATTGCTTTACGCCTCGTCGACGTCGAGGTCATTAGAGGCGGGTGGGATTGGTGACAAGGAATGGGAAGGAATTCGACCATGGCCTTTTTGAAGGAAGCATCCCGGCGTTCGCTGGAGTGATTTGGGGAAATCATGGAAAACCTAACTCTGGATGCCCGGACGAGAATTCGAACCGGCGTCCTCCCGAATGCGAGGCCAGAACGTTAACGACTCACTGACCACGCTCGGTGATTTGAAACTTGCAAATAACGATTAAAATTACAACACACTAACAGATGACTAACATAAGGAAAGTATTAAAATAACGTCATGTAAAAAGTTTTCTCCTTTCTGGCTAAAATCATTTTAAAATACACCAAAGAGCCAAATCTGAGGTCCGTTGTTACAAAATGCCATGAATTACTGTAAACATAAATTCGTCAGCACAAAAAAGCAACCAGAAAAAACATTTCTTGAGCTGAAATCGAGCGTATGACCGTTAGCACGGGAACACAAAGGTTTACTGCAAGCAGCTGTTCAGCCGTTGTTTAAACGGTTTTTCTGGTGGTACACACTCGGCATGTTATAACCTTTAATGCTCGGATTCTCATAAACGAGCACCTACCAGCACAAACATCATTAGACTGAGATGTCTGATGTGTCATACCATTTCCATGTCCGCACTGAAGACTTCTGCGACCACATGAACTTACAAGAGAAACGGCACAAGGCATTAAGAAGGTTTGAGGTTAAGGAAATATTTTATTTTCCTTCTATGGCGCCAGGTCATGTAGCATCATAAAACATACCTAATATATTTAAGTCAAACTACAAGCTTTCAAAATGCAAAAACACCATCTTTATTATTATTATTTCTTTACACCTCGTCAACGTCGAAGTTATTATAGGCTGGGGCAAATAACGGGCAGGAATTCGGCCATGGCCATTTGAAGGAACCATCACGGCATTCGCCTGAAGGATTTGGGGAAATCATGTAAAACCAAAATCTGGATGTCTGTACGGGGATTCGAACCTGCTTCATCCAGAATGCGAGACCAGAACGCTACAGCTCACCAACCATAAACTCCATCAAAGTCGACTGACAAGCTTATGCGTGATGGCCGAATAAACAGACACGGAACGCTACAGACTTATTTACTTCACGAAAATGAGGAAAAAGTCAAACGAACTGGGCATTCGCAGCAGAAAGAAATGGTTTTGTTTTATTCTTGAAAACTGACAATCAAATGAAGAGAGACTATGCAATATAACTGATAATTTCCAAAGTAATAGTGAACGAAATAGTATTGAGAAAAGAAAACGCATACGCCTTATTCTGGTCTCCAAATTGCCGTTGCTTCATTGACTGTCCCGCGAGAGAGTCGTATTTCTAATGGCCATACGCGAATTACGAGTCTTTGTCTCTTTACCAGAAGCGATCTTGGCGGAGTCTCCGCTGCGGTATGAACATCACCAAAGTGAATACTAGTACTTAGACCGCTCCTTCAATTACTGCCAAGAGGAGGAACATCTGCACCCGCGGCAGATAACATCGCCGTATTACGACGTCACAACAGCCGTGGCCATCATGAATACAGATTGAGCAGATAACCATCGGCCGCGGCGCGACAAAGAATACATTAGGGTCGCCCACCGGCGTAGACGGCCCAGTTCCATGATCCTAGAGTGACATCAGGTACAGTCATCAACGAAATATCCTCGACGACACAAGGTATATCAAGTGCGCAGTTCTCATTACACCAAAAAGTGCCAGGCGCATTTCTTAAGTGACGACAGGTCGGTGACCTATCTCACAGAGGCATAATTTTGCGCATGCGCACTGGTTTCCCGCAACCATTGTGCACAGATAAAGAAAGCTGCAGCCTTGCCGGTAGTGTACACTTCGTGAAATCCGAAGGAGGATACAGAGTTATAATCCTGGTCACGGCTGAGTTTATCAAAGCCCATTAACTCGTCCTTCAACTCTTCTGGCTAAGCTTTATTTACATACTATCTATTATCCGCGAATTCATGCGTGCGGACTTATGCAAATATATACACAAAGTGACTGCGAGAGAAACAAAGCCTGAGTGACCGATATAACATTACAGATACTACACACGTTATCCGTCTGTCTATCACCGTTCGTTTAGTTTTCAAAATTTTACGAAAAATATTTTATATTTCCAGAAAAAAGTATCCTACGGGCGTCCTTGTGATATACAGTATTTCCTTGTCAAATTTTATCAAGATCAGTTCAGCAATTAAGATATTAGTGTAGATGTAAAGTGCGCCAGAACGCATCTGTGGTTCGGATTCGACGTTAAAGCGTCATCGTTAATACCCCATAGGATAGGCGCCAGCGATAGAGGCGCTTAGCGTAGCTGCTAAGAAACCCTATCACCGCGTCATGAAGACCACATGAAATTATTATTATTATAAATGGCCCTTCCCTAGTATTCTTGCTCACAATAGTTTCGATTTTAATTTTAATCGTATTTTTGATTATGTTCAATTTCCTAATCCCTCTTTTCGAATTCGGAATTATAACCTACACAACTTATGTTGCCACAACAGTTTCTAAACTTTTGATTCAAAATTAAATCAAAGTATGATGATATCTTCCAAGGAATGCAATAGATGAGTTTCTTCTCGACATTTCATTAAATAACACTCTGTAACACTTTGTAACGCACTTCTCTATTTGGGTCCTTATAAGGTAACACATTAGATCTGGCGGTTATTTATACTGAACGTCAAAGATTAAAGTTGACAGTGGAATCTATGGTGGAAGAGGATCTTCGCTGTGAGACAAAGGATTGTTACACGTATCGCGTTGAGTAAGATAAGAAAGACAAGACGAGCCACGAAAACAATGATTAATTGTATTACGCAGTGAAAAATAGTAGCATTAGTTTTCAAGTTGATTCGGCAGAAGGAAAGGGTTGATCTGAATGTGAGCTGTTGAGCCCTGTAAGAGGGATTTATTGTAGCTTGATTCCACTCGCCCTCTACCTGGGCGATGTTTTCATTTACGGTTTCGATTTGCAGTTGCTCCCCTGTGTTTTTATCTCTGTCTACCTGTGGCGCCGACCACCCAGCACGAGATGCGGCAGGAGATAGCCGCCATTCCCACGACATGTCGCCAAGGTGCCCGCTGGGCGACGCAATACCGAGGCGAAAACAACGCCGCCACAAAGGGTTACGTGTGTGGCCGCCTTCAAGACCTACTGCCCCAAAAAAGTGCGACCTGCGTTGCAGTTACCTACAAAAGCGGGGCAGATACGGCAGGGAATAGAAGAGATGATTTTCTTCCATTGACGCAAGTGTTTATCATTACCTGACCTGAAGTTTTCTAATGATTACTAGAGTTTCGGGATATTCCGTGTTATTCATTTGATAATCTGAGCTTTCGGCTGCCATTCTTACAGCCTTCGTCAAAGATACTACGAGTATTTATGATGACATAGGGGTGGGAGGGGACATTCCCCACCTGCCCAAAACTGGTACCGACCTGTTGAAATTATGTTTTAACTGCTTTGATATAATATACTCTTCACTTTTTGCCCTCTCCTTTTTCGGAAAAGTAGTCACGAATTAAAATAAAAATGCCGAAATATGAGAGTGACGTGCAGCTATTAGATGCCGCCGCTGCAGCAAAAGCAATGACAATCTTTTGAAATGTTGGTTAAATCCTTGGTTGTAATATTTTCTTGCCGTTTTATTTAGTAATATTTAGTTTCACTCTGTTATAAAACATCGCACGTAATTAAGAGATAGAAAATATTTATCCGACATGCAGTACAAGGCTCGCCTTCTTAGAATCGATACAAGCAGTCAGAGATAATCAATTGCTTCCGTTGTAAACAAATACGCCATTTCTGAGATGGATACCGCATAACGAATTTTCCGTAAGCTTTTTACTCTTGGCCCAGGCCGAATTTCAACCTAATCACGACCACTATGACGAAACGAACCTTATTAGGTTGATATGATTCCTGTGCCGACATTTTTTCAGTGCTGCTAACACTTCACGGTTGAGGAGCGTCTCATATTTCGGCACTTTTAATTTGATTCGTGGCGACTTTTCCGAAAAAGGAGGGTGGAAAACGTGAAGAGGACACTATAACGAAGCAGTTAAAACAAATTTAAACAGGTCAGTACCAGTTCTAGGCAGGTGTAGAATGTCCCCTTCAAGGGCGGTTTAAGGCCCCAAGCTTGTTGGGGCCCTGCCATGATCCCCTTCAAAATTTTTGTCCTTACTTAACGAACAATTTTCCTGCTAAAATAAACAATTTGGAATGCTAACAAGCTGCGTTCACATGTTTCCGAGGCATGGAGTTCTACAAGAAGTCCACCAGATTCAGTTTTGAGAAAGTCGTATCTGATGTAATTACAATAGGCCTATATATTTAAAGGCGTGTATTTCTCTTAACCTGTTTCAGCAATTTATGTAATTTCGTTCGAATGAACTCAATCATCAATTGACGTTTCATATAAAAAGTTATTGAATTAAAATTTGTATGCCTGCTCACGTGTCGCCAGCCCCAAAAATCTATAGACTATGTACTAGCAAAGAAGGCAAGAAAAGAAATGTTGTATACAAAAAATGTATTACAAAGATAATAGCTATAAAATTGAATACAAAAACAATTTCATTTGACACAATGGGCAGCTGAGCTTAGCCAGAAATAAAAGTGGCAGTTGGAAGATCCATATGAGATGTATTGAAACACCAAAAACTCGGCGAATTTGGCCCCATAAAGTCACGAAAATTATCAAAAGTGTAGGCAAAAGTACATCTACAAAACAAGTAGGAGGCCACAAAATCAAACTTCGCAAGGGGTCCTGAAATTCCTTAAGCCGGCCACCCTGACATAGCAACGAGCGCCAAGCATCGCAGAGTAATTGGCCTATGTATTCGTATTTTAAAAAATCTCTGCTGCCTGTTTCATTCGCCAAGGACACCACCGATCTGACGAAGGTTATACAGGGCGTTCGCCGGGAAACGCAACCCTCCCAGTCTGTTGCCGTCGGCAACTTGCTCGGTCAGTGGAGCCAGCAGTTTCCGCCAAACGACACCGTGAATCACCGCACTGTTTAACACCTCCGCTGCCCCAACAGTGCAGTGACGCAGTATATTGGGACCCTTACATTGTTAAGAACGGTTTCTTTGCATTGTAGCTAGTTTGTGACTTCAGTCTCTTATTAATCAGTGTTGTGAATAAACGTTTCTTCGCGGTTTGGCTGGTTTGGGACTTCATACTCTTACTAATCTGTACCGTGTTTGAGTGTGAGTAAAATTATGGTACGTTACAGTTTGCAACAAAGAATATTTCTCTACGATACATATGTGAAGAAGAAGTCGTTTAAAAAGTGTCGCAGTAAATTTCGTCGCGAAATTCCTGGCGCTTTACTGCCAGCTAAATCAACAATTCTGCGTCTGGTTAAAAAAGTAAGAGAAACGGGTTCATTTTTTAACAAAAAGAGACTGTCGGTCAACCGTATTCTCACAGAGGAGAAAATTGACGATATCGCTTTTCGACTAGAACAGTCACCCAAAAAATCATTAAGTCAATTAGGGCAGCGTGTGTCTCGAAAAATGTTCAGAAGATGTGAAATGTGCATTACACAAGAGGGTCAACACTTCCAGCATCTTTTATAAGGTAAGCTAATGAATTACGTCACATTTAAATGCTTAGCACATACAAGTTTATGAAGTTTATGAAGCGTAATTATTATGAAATAGTCCGCGGCCGACGGTCGAACAATGCCGGAAGATGAGCGCTCGCTCGCCGGGAGCAGTTTCTTCCTTGTAGCGCTAACAGTGGGTTGCGTTTCCCGGCGAACGCCCTGTAGAATGGCAGCCGAAACTTTAGATTATCAATTAATCAACTCGGCTACCCTGAAAATCTACTAATTAATAACAAAGACGGCCACGGTAGTCTGAAAGTCATCTGATGTTTTCTGTTTCATAAGGAAATGTCAACACACTTTGTAAGACACACTGATGGACTATTTCTCCCTGTCGGTCCTACGGGATCCGCCGTGGGATAGTAGAAACCCGTGTAGGCCGGTCTGGAAATGCTGCTATGTCCTACGTATAGTCCCGCACCCCATTCAGGCTCCAGCAAAAGTCCAACGTCCAATCATGAGACTACATTGCGAATGGGAAGCTCGAGATCTACTTGAGCCGTTGAGTTTGATCGGGGACATTATAGTTAACCTTAATAAGGAATGGTCTGCTAACTCAGTTATATTCGTCTGATTGGTGATCTAAAGGTTACCGGTTCGAATCCCTGTCTCAGCGGGGATTTTCAAAGATCCTTCGCCCAACCTCCACCTGTGGCACAGCTTGCTGAGTACTGTGAAGTACACCAGAACGCTTCTGTGGTTCAGAGTCCACATTCAACTGCAGGTCTCCTTTACACGGTAGGATTACCGGATTAGTTTACCTTAATAATAAAAGGAACTGGCTATTCTATCTGTGACACCAGGCTTACGAGGGGAGGCCGCCCATTGTAAAATTCAGATTCGACTCATACTGTGTGTAATGTGGCTTCTTCACCACTGTGGAGAAAAATCAGCATTAAAATATTCCGTTGCGTTCAAATACCTTCCAAAATTACGGAGATTCGAAGGGGCGTGTGACGCAGCGAGCGTTGTTTTTTCCACAACAAACGGCATTTAAAAAACTTATTACACGAATAACTGTTTAAAGATTACACATTTGAATAAATAAGAAAACATTGTCAGCTGTGAGATTCGATTTGGCGACGACGGGCTTACGAAGCAGAGAGTTTGCTCGCTCCACCATGCACCCCTTGAAATCTAACGTAGAAAGTATTTGAATGCAACTGTATATTTCAGTGCCGATTTTCTCGACAATGGCGAAGAATCGCATGTTACATTACACCTCTGGCCATGAGCTTTTATTGCACACAGTATGAATTGAATCTTAATTTTACAATTGCCGGCGTCCCACCGTTAGTAAGCCTCCTACGGCAGGAAGGGTCTATCCAACCTATAAGTTGGCGGCCCCGGTAGCGTAGGGGCTACTTGCTTGCGGGGGTCGCCGGTTCGAGTCCGGCAGAGGGCATGGGTGGTTTTAAATAAGTGTTGTCTCCGTCCTGTGCTGTCCCGTCACTTGTCATCATCAATAACAACGCGAGAAGATTCTATAGCCACACATGAGAAATAAAAGAAACACATTTGCCGGTTGAATGGTTACAAGGCCGAATGCCAATTTTAAAATAAAAAACACCTTTAAGTTCTGAAGCGTGCATGTTTGTTTACAAGCACAACGGCAAATCACAACAACTCACATCCTTTTCTCATTGATTGTCTCGATCCAAAGTAAGGAATTTCAGACGCGTATCTCGAATATTTAAAGATATTCGCTAAGCAAACAGAAACGCAGAAGCGTAAAGGCCCGTTCCTACGATCCCTTGTAACGAAGGCGAGACGGTCGGGACGAATACTCGACCACACGCCATGGGATTAGGGCCGCCTCTGCTAGCGGAGACGAGACGCAACTACCCACTCTACGTCGGTAAACATGACAGGCGTGCGTAGTGGAGCGCTGTTGCCATCGGTTTGCAGCAGCTGTGCGCACCCCTTCTGTTGCTGTAAAGTGCTCTGTGCCAAACGACACTAGGCAACGTGGTGCGGACGTGGCGGCGAGGTAAGCTAGGACTAAACTGTGGCCCGTGTTCGTCCCTGCACTTCGGCTAATGAGGTCCCGTCCCGTCTCGCCTTCGTTTCAAGGGATCGTGGGAATGCACCTTAACGCACACCTGACTCACGAAAGGGAAGGAAATACAGAGGCGACGCGCTGCATCGACTGGTCTGGATACTGACGTGCGGCGGGGTGCAGATTAGGGCTGTGATATAGCGCTGGGACGCACGCACTTAGCAGCTGTTTGAACAAGCCGAGGCAGCGCTCACAGACAGCATGCTACGTGGACAGAAAGGAGAAAACAGGTACTCAAGTAGGACGCTCGTGCTGAAACAGAGCTATTAGTTTGTGGATTTTACGGAAATAATAATTATTTTAGACCATGCTTTGGCTATGGTGATAAGTTTCCCAGTTGGCACACAGGTTTCCAAGGTCTACCTTTGACACTTGTTCACTGTCGTGGCAAATGCCAAAATGGCAGGGAAGGGATCGTCAAGAAACTACGTAACTCCAATTTGGACTCCTGTGAACCCCACTCCCCCCCCCCCACCCCCACGTAGCCTAATGTAACTTGTATCCTCAACTCCACTCCCGCGTAGCACGTAGCTTTTTACCTATTGATTCCAGAAGACATTTTGTACTGTTTTCTCTTGTCAGACTATCGTAAGTTACATACGGAGATAATTAAATAACAGAAATAAATATCCACATGCTATTATGTGTTCTGTACCTTATTTTAATTACCACAAATAATATGAATGAAAAGCTACGCGACCGAGCGTGGTGGGTGAACGGTTAACGTTCTGGCCTCGCGGGTTCGAATCCCCGTCCGGGGATCCAGATTTGGGTTTTCCATGGTTTCCCCAAATCACTGCAGGCGAATGCCGGGATGCTTCCTTCAAAAAGGCCATGGCCGAATTCCTTCCCGTTCCTTGTCCCAGTTCCATCCCGCTTCTAATGACCTTAGCCGTCGACGAGGCGTAAAGCAATAGGTTAAAAGAAAAAACTACGTGGCTCCCCCTTCCCCCCCTCCCCTCTCTCACGTAGCCCAGCGTAGCTTTTTACCCAACCCTCTCCTAGACCGAGTCACGTAGTCTATGGACGCTCCCGAACTGCTTCTTTTCCAATTATTCAAAAGGAAGGACGCCGCCTCTTTCGGGTGTTTGGACGATTAAGCGTGGAATAAACAAAACATTACCCTAGGCAGACCCCTCATCACCTTGGCCACAATAAAGCAGGAGCGTTAATGGTGGACTAAAAATGAGTTTGAAGGGTCACAGATCATGACAACGTGAACTTACCTGATCTATTTCTTTTTTAGTTTAATCAATATTTGACCCTTTAAGGTCAATTAACCAAAAACATTCATTGAACATAGTCTGCAAGCGAGGAAAAAATTAACTTAATTTTATTCATAATTCACTGTGTTGTACGTGACTGTATTGATCAGACTAAAGGTAGAATGAAAAACAGCCTTCAGTCACTTGAATGCAAATTTTATTGCATTATACAACGCATTTCGGACCCTGTGAATCCATATTCAGGTGCATATTGCATTTACATTGGTTTTTTAATTTTTCCTTAAGCGAGATTCGTGCCTAAGAACGTTTACTCCTGTGCTGAAAAACTATTTAAAGTAAGTGTCGTGAACACGTATTATCATGAGAGGAGTAAATATGAAAACATTGTGGAAAACTTACCAGCATCAGGTCAGTTCTGATAAGTTTTCCTCTCATGATAATACGTGTTCACTACACTTACTTTAAATCGTTTTTCAGCACAGGAGTAAACTTGCTAGGCACGCATCTCGCTTAAGGAAAAATTTAAAAACCCATGTAAGTGCAATAGACACATGAAGATGGAACCACAGGGTCCGAAACGCATTCTTAATGCAATAAAATTTGCATTCAAGTGACTGAAGGCTGTTTTTTTATTGTACCTTTTGTCTGAGGAAAAATTAGTTTTTAGATACAAGAATAAAATTTTTAAGGTCCAAAGTCATGCCCACGTGTTGTGACCTGTCTTAAATTCGGGCCCTAAGGAAACTCTCTGCAAATTTTGAATAGTTTCTGATCATTCTGAAGTGTTATACAGGGGCAAAGACGATCTCGCTGTAGACGAGGGTTAATTTTTAAAATAACATCGGTTTGTGAATGAGAGTGGTAACGATGCGCAAAGTAGCCAAACATTTCATACTATACAACACATGTCGCATTTATATGGAATTGAAATATAACGTTTTCTTAAGGTGCTAAATCATACAGCAGAGCGTCTATAATCAGAACGTCAATTAGTCAATTCGAACAACTTGTTAACCGGTAAAAAGATCTCGGAAGTAAAAAGTATGGGCAAACATAACCAAAAAAATAACAGACGACACAGTACTACTGTTTTCCATTTTTTTTTTTTTTTTGCTGTCGTCATTCTTTCGACTGGTTTGATGCAATCCTCCATCCTTTCCTATCTTGTGCTAACCTCTTCATTTCTACATACCCCTTACAGCCCACGTCCTCAATTATCTGTTTCATATATTCCAATCTCTGTCTTCCTCTACAGTTATTACCTTCGACTGTTCCCTCCACTAACAAATTAACCAATCCTGCATGTCTCAAAATATGACCTACCAGCCTGTCTCTTCTTTCTGTAAGCTTCTTCCACAAACTTCTTTTCTCACCCATCAATTCCAAAACTCGTTCATTTCTTACTTTGTCTGTCCACTTAATTTTCAGCATTCTTCCCCTTATCACTGTTATTACTCCACTCCTTTTGGCATTTTCTACTGAATGCCATGTTTTTTTTTTATTATTATTATTCCCATTTACACAAAAAATCTTTGGAATATTAGACCGCTACCAGCACAAATTTAAAAAAAAAACAAAGCCGCATGTGCAGTTGATATCGTTGGTAATTTATTTATTTCATTTTCGTTTCAGCCCCTCTATGAACTACGATTACGCAACTTTATTTCCTCTTCTGAGTTTCCTTCCGCCATAGCCAACACTCCTTTATTCTCTGGCTCACTTTTGCTTTTTCTTCTTCTGAGAATACCCTCCTTTTCTACATTTTTTTTTTTTTTTTTTTTTTTTTTCTTTCGACAGATCCTTTACCTCCACAATATTTTTTCTGACCACTTCCCTGTTTCTGATGTCTTCCACCTTAATTCCACGCCTTTTCAGATTCTGATGAACTTCTTTCACCCATTGAACTAGAGTCTTCCTGCTCTTGAAAGTTATACACTGTCTTTGCCGTTGATTCTGGTTCTGCTATTGAAAGCTAATCTCCTTTTACCGAATGTGTTGGGTGAGCGGTAACTGTCTGGCCTCGATTTCGGGAGGTCGCAGGTTCGCATCAGCGTCCGACCATCCAGATCTTGGTTTCCCATGATTTCCCCATATCACTACAAGCGAATGCCGGTATGGTTCCTTTAAAAGCTCATGGCCGAATTCCTTCCAGTTCCTTGTCCCCCAGTCCTCTCCCTCCTCTAATGACCTCGACGCCGACGAGGCGTAAATAAATAATCTTTTTTAATTGTGTTTGAGACCTTTTCAATCTTATTATATTGTTTTTCCCCCTTGTATTAGGCAGTCGGCGTTACAGTCACTCAACCAGGACACATCATTTTTGTATATCGCCAATGTTGATGAATCTAACATTCAATTGTGACACGACACTCACAACAAAACACTTAACCTAAACAACCATGCCCTCTGCCGGACTCGAACCGGCGACCATCGGTAGGCTACCGAGGCCAGCTTATTGTATAGTTCTTCCTACGATCTCAAACGTAAATTACATTCGTGTCCTGTCACTTTTTTGGTCACAAGATCTTGCTCAAAGTTTCCCTTCTTTGTTTTCTATTTCAGTCAGTCCCTTTCTGGCTAATGTTTCATTACTAATTTACCAACTTCGCATGCAAAAATTGTCAAGAAATCGCAAGAAATTCGCATGACCGACGCTAAAATTCAATCGAAGAGCCACTGAAAATAAATTTCCCTGTCACCTCTACGTTAAGGTTTTCGACAGGTATGACATGTTCAGAACAGCTCGCAGAAGCGCACGGCCACCGGGCGGTGTCCCTCAAAGGCGGAGTGTCGCAAAAACCGCAGCTTCCAATCGGCTGGGCCGTCGCCACCTCCCGCCTCAAATCTGGCAAAAACTGACGCTTGCCAGGCGCCCGACACTAAATTATAGTCCTCTCCCATCCTTCAAACCGAGAACAAACACGCGGCAATTAATTTCCAATTTCGAGCAATCGGGGAAGGCCCGCGGGGAGTTTAACGCTGAAGGGGCGACGGGGGGAAAAGTCAGAGTGCGCTTTAACTGACGGCCGAGAGCGACAATCAAATAATGGCAGGCCGCGGCGAAAAAAAGTTGCGCATCGGAAGGAGCGAGGGTGCGCCATGGCACGCCTCTAATGAGGCGGCGACTAATTAGAGGGCAGCACCGCCAACAATGGCTCGTCCACACGCTTTTACGACCAATCAGCAGATTCCAAAGACGCGACCTGTCTGAGTAGTGACTAACGCGCCTTCCCTCAGGTACTGTTCGCAGTGACAACGTTTCATCGCCAAATTAATTGACATTCTAAGATACTTGACTTCTCCGACTGCATTTTTTTCCATAACGCAATGTATACGTTACATCAGGCGCAATTAATTATGAACAATTACTTAATAAAAGGTCGATATCAGTCTATGGGACAGAAATTTGATATAATTTTTATCACATGTACTGTATATTTGATTACTTAAAACGAAGTATGAAAACTGAACAGCCACTATACCGCAAAATGACGTCTCTATCCAGAATAAATTTCGGGAACACACGACATTACGTGACGTGTTTTTCCGGAATTCCACCCCCCCCCCCTCACTCTGGTGAGCCTTTGTGAGATTTGGTCAGAACCCCTCCCTCTTCTGGTCAGATTTGGTCGGACCCGATATCCCCCCCCCCCTCCCCTACAGATGGACCTCGCAAGTTTTTGAGACCTTTCTTTTAGGTCTCATGCTCCCAAGGGCGATTATACCTCCTCTAAAGTATTTACCCCCCTAAAATCGACTTTACTTTCGCGTCATTTGTAAACTTTTTTTTTTTTTAGCTCATGATTCTACAAGAATTTCAAAACCTCACGTAAGATTTCAGTTGACCCCCTCTCCCCTTGGTGACATTTCGTGAGATTTCTCCGGACCGCCCCCCCCCCCTCATTTCACCCCACGTAATTAATGAACGCCCCTTAACACGTTCTGAACAAGGCAGCTGAAGGAAGGAGTTTGCGTTCCCAGACAATTCACTACGAAAAATAAAACAGAATCCATTTACTGTCTATTTGCAAGAAGATTAGGGAAGACTTTCTGAAATCATCTGTACAAACAACGGGGGATTTTCAAAACGACCAGTCCAGTAAAAACGAGTGTGTAGGGTGAACGGGTAACGCTCCAGTCTCGCATTCCGGAGAACGTGGGTTAGTCCCCGTCCAGATTTGGATGGTTTCCCCAAATCACTCCAGGCGAATGACTGGATGGTTTCTCCAAAAGGACACGACCGAAATCCTTCCAGTTCCTTGCCCCGAGTCTCTTCCCTCCTCCAATGTCGAAGCGTAAAACCACGGGCAGAAGGAAAAAAAACGCCAAAGATATCGATAAAGATTTAGTGACTATACGAAATGAACACGCTCTGGAAAAGAAATTTTGACAGTTGAAGAAAGGAGTTTTGTGTTCACAGACTATTTACTTTTCTAAAAATGTCTATTTACAAGAAGACAATTTTACGGAAGAATTTCTGAAATTCATCTGTATAAATATATGGAGGTTTTAAATCGACTGATTCTGTAAAACTAAGAGTGGGTAACGGTCTGGTATCGCATTCGGGAGGACGCGGGTTTGAATCAACGTCCAGTCATCCAGATTTCTGCTTTCCATGGTTTCCAGAAATCACTCCAGGCGTATGCCGGAATGGTTCCTTCAAAAAGCCATGGCCGAATTCCTTCCCGTTCTTTGTCGCCAGTCCTTTTCTGCCTCTAATGACACCAAAGACGACGAGACGCAAAGTTATAATCAAAAGTGAAAAAAAAGGAGAAAAGGAAACAAGAACTCAGTAAACCGCTGACCTTTTTACAAAATAGTAAGAAAGAACACAACTGAAATAAACTCGAATTTTCTGCAAGTTTACTCCAAATGTGAAAAATTCTTGAACAAAGTGTTTGAAAAAGAGAGGCTGTATTGAGCTGCCCAATAATAATCCCGCATTCAAAGAGACGCCAATAAGATAAGGTACGCCAGTGACAAGTCGTTAGCTCAGCTGTGATCGATCGATTCAGAGCATCAATCGAAAAGCACGACGACCAAGTACTCCCCGCACACCTGCTATGGGCTCGAACAAAGACTCGTCAAATTTGTTTAACCTACAAAAAACGTAAGTAGTAACTTGATTTACAACTGAGAAACGCGACCGTCTTCTGCAAATCTTTGCCTCTCACCATTCCGAAAACAAAATCGAAACCTTTCAAGCGTCGATTTACTGGCACTGAGAATCGCTGAACAAACGCGTCGAAATGCCAAACATCACCAAGAATGTCTCGAGAGGTGACGTAAGGAATCGAACGTTCCGCCAGGCGAACCAGACCTAGGCCTTGCAAACACGAGTCGAGACGTTTGTTTATCATAACGATATGAAAACAGCATCATAGCAACGACCCTAAGTTTCGCTTGTAGTAAGTAGGTATCTTGGAATTAAAAAATTCCTAAAGGAATAAGCAGAAGCCATTTTTCAGCCACGGAAAATTCATCAATTAATAAGTTAATACCCGACATGTGTTATTTTGCACGAAAACATGCGCTACGAATGGAAACAATGGAGAAAGGAAACGATCACTGACATTACCGAGAAATCTAAACTTGCAATGCACTATCATGCTCATGAACACGGTACCAACACAGTTGAAGAATTGAAGTGTAAATATCTTTACATAATATTTGATAATAAATTCCATTGGTCAGGACACATTGAGAAGGTGGTAGGAAAAGATTTCAAAATCCTTCACTCACTGAAAAGGGTGATGATTGAATGTACACTACCAGAGAAGCGAAGGTATTGGGTTACAAAGCTTTGGTCAGACCACTGTTTGAATACGGTAGTGTAGTATGCGGCCAACGTTTTGGGTATCAAATACAGGAGTTGGAGGGTGTAGAGAGAAGGGCTGAGAGATTCGTTTGTGGAAATTACCGCACCCCCAGTCGGTACCTAATAAAGCAGCCGGATTAGGATTCAATGGAAGAAAGAAGGAGGCTGAAGAGAATGTTGTGAGTGTACAAGGCGTATGTTGCTGATGAGGCTTGAAGAAAATATCGGTCGAAGGATTAGGAATAATTCATGGAAGGGAAAAGATTTAATTTAATTTACTTACAATGGAGCGAATGCTCCGGTGGCAATTTCCCTACACCCCCATCTTCCCGCCCCTTTCCTGCACCCTCCTACATTTGCCCTCTACAAATTTCAACTTAAAATTCTTTCAACGTTTTTGATAAATTATTCATCATTTCTCATGGTAACTTATTCCAATTCCTGACAATTAGCTAAAAAAGAGAATCTTCCAACATCCTTGTCCCTTAAAATGGCGACCATGACTACTCGATTTCACGTATAAAGGAGTGGGAAATTTATTTATTTTTTATTTTTTTAGGTAAAATGATTGGAATAAATTACCAAAGGAAGTAATTGATAATTTACCAAAAACACTGAAATAATTTAAAATTAAAATTCGTAATGCAGTGGACGCATTATGTTCCCTGCGTAGACATCATGTTATTCGAAAGAATACTGGAAATTGGTCGCCACTAGTACAATGTTGTGGAATGTAGACTAAAGCCATAATTTTGGCAGGTCTCCGATAAGTCGTTCACCCGATATCTAAACGCTCGTTGACTGGCTCTTGAGATAAAAAATAACTTGAACCATCTCTTCAACATAAATTACGTCTGTTTTGTTGGCAACAAATCAACCAGTCCGTACCCCGACAAGATTTTAGGTTAGCATATCAACAGCTTTCAGCCGAGGTTCCTCTCGTTACCACCGTCTGGGCGAGCGAGGAGCAGGTGTACCACGGCAGACGCCCGCCACATGTAGCCGAGTAGAGCAGTTCCCATATCTCACACTAATCACAACCTGCCATGGCCGCCAACATTTCAGACTCAACGGAAACGGAAGGTTCCGTAAAAAAAAAAAAAAAAAAAACACTTAATGGAAATGCAGTAAACTGCTTTCATTTTTTTAAACGAAACTTGTGTTACCATTGGCGTGAATAATTTTTTAACATTAATAAAATGCATTGCGCCTGAAGACTGCGCTCACCTCAATAGAACGGCAACCTTTTTGGAACCAATTCGGACATTCAAAGAAAGCTTGTCGGATAGAGACCCGCTGCATGAAACCGACCCCAATACGCCCACTGTACAAAGCAGCTGGATTTGCTGAACCAAAAATACGGCGTAACTCACATGAGCACACAGAGCGATTCAAACAATGAGAGGCACGTAAAGTTTGGGATTCCAAGCTCTCCACCTAGAAGGCTAATCTCTAGGACTCTGTTTCTAAATCGAACAAGTGTCGATCCTCCAAACTGGTATCCGGTCTCTGAGGAACAGCCTCCTGGCATAAAATTGGACTGCGTACAATGGAGAACCCTCAACCGTATAAGAACAGCAGCAGCTCCAGTAAAGGCTAACATGTATAAATGCGACAGTGCTGCCAGCCACTTGGCTTTGAATATCCCTAGACGGCCGCTAAAACTTCCGTAGACTTGGTACGAAAATCCGGATACTCGCTAACTGAAAGAATACTTATTGAAGATAAGGTCAAAATTAAGAATACTTTTTATTTCCAGGTCTTTACAAAAATAATATTCTACACTGAAACTAAGAAATATCTCTGAACATATTTTATACATCGTCACTTTCATCACTGCTGCTGCTACGCCTAGTAGTTTTTTTTTTTCCCTGGTGAACATTAATTTTCTTTGTTAACATTACATTTAGCATATCTTCTGTAACAGGAAATGTTAAAAACTGCGATCCCTTTTTATCTCGGATATCGGTTAGGCCTTCTCGGAGCCACTGCTGTGGAAGCCCTGCCAACGAGCGTGTCACCGTGCAAAGAGTGCGCTGCTAGTTTTGTGATACGGTCTCTTAAGATCTATGAAAATTGTAACCAAACAAAATATGACCTTTACTTCAATCGCTGGTTCACACAAGCGGTTGCAAGAAAAACGATTCATAGTTATCAACAATTCTGTAATGCATCAACACTATACGCTCAAAGCTTACCAAAACACCAATATAAGGAAAAATCAACAAATGATAAAAAGTGTCAAAAATCCGTAGATATTCGAACAAAATCCGAAAATACTAACTTTTCATAAAAATCGGTAGATCTACGGATAAATCCATAGAAATGGCAGCACTGAAATGGGGTCTGACTAGTGTTGTAAAAAAAACGGTATTTTTTCTGACTTGAAAAAAAAAATAAACATGTTTTTTGTGGGACATGTTTTTTTTCATAACTACTAAATCTCAAATTTGTAAGACACTTACCGTTTAATATGACTGGTTTAGAGTTTATTCTAAGTACTTATCTTAATTTTTAAATCTACTATATTTTTCTGGTTCAGTAGGAAAAAAAGTTACGAAAATATTGGCAACATTGACTGAAATTTTCTTATTTGAACGGGGATTTCCCGAAGAGGCTAGGTTGCGTGAGAAGGAATATACTCGCTATCTGAACTAGTGCTGCCAGCCATGCGAATTTATCAGTAGACCTACGGATCTTTTCAAAAAATTAGGAATTTTAAATTTATCTACAGTTTTTTGCCCTTCTTTTTAATTACTTATTGTGCTTTCCTTATATTCGTAAACTTGTTAAACTCTCAGCGTATAGTGCTACTGAGTCATTAAATTGTCAGTAATTATGAATCGGTTCCTTGCAACCGTTTTCGTAAACCAACGATTGAAAAGAAATAAAGCTACTATTTTGTATGATAATAGATTTAAATTCAAACTTAAAATACCGTAATACAGAACTATCGGCGCAGTCTTCAGGCACAGTGTGTACTGTACTCAGAATTTAAAATTGCAACCTCAAAATCATTTGCGTACAATACAAGAACAACCAGTAAGAGAAAATGTAACTATTTCTGAAGCTATGGATCTAGAGGAGACAGAAGAAGAAACAGAAAATTCCACTCCGACCGAACTAGTGTTGGTACTGCTGATACTAGTGAATGTTGTACTGACATGAGGATAAATAAAATTATGTTACCTATATAGATACATTTATGAATCATTATGTAAGACTTTGTATGATTCACTAAGATTTAAAACACACATGTAAAATGTAAGTTCCATAAATAAAACTATAATTTATCAAATATACTGTTTTCTGAAGAAAAAAAAACAAATTTAGAAAAAAAACAAGGGTGTTAGGTTTTTTTTCGTGTTTTTTTCCTCACAAATCCGAAAAAAAAAAATTTTTTTTCAGTTAGCAACACTAGGTCTGACAACAGACGATCGACGTAAATGTGGAGAACAGAAGACCACGGGTCACTACTTGCAAGCATAGAGGTGATTCGCATCACCTCTATGCTTGCAAGTAGTGACAGTTTTCAACGTCACTTGAAGACCTATGGACAGGAAAAGGTATCGACAACTTTGTCCAACACTGGGCAAAACCATGATGTTGTGTGGACGCGGTAAAGTAAAGTAAGCGAGCTGACGTGAGACGCGGCGGCCACCTACCTGTGCGCGTGGAACAGCCGGCCGGTCGTCTCTTTTTGTCGGCGGTCGGGCGGGCGGGCGAGGGAGGGAGGGAAAAACAAACAGAGGCGGGCTGGCGCCCCGCGGGGGGAGGCCCAGCCAATTATCCCGGCCCCCGCTGCGGCTGGCGCACTCGGAATTCGAGCACCGCGCCGCCTATAAAAAATACTTTATACGCTCCCGCCATAACTTGTCGTATTGATCACATAATGTATACAAACAGATTGTTAAACGGTTATTTACATGCGCCGCGTCCGCCCCTTTTAAGGTGAATAACCGTTTTTATAGATTTCCACTGGCAATGAATTTGAGAAACCGACAGGGGGGAGGGGGGATGGGGGTGAGGACCCGGGGTGCTGATCCCTCGCCACACAGCACGCGTCTCCGAGCTGTGAATCCGACCACAGACAAACTCTGTCGACGCCTCCTGAGCCCTCAAGTTACTGCCAACGCCTGGGAAATCACTACCACATAGGCTACCTTCTATTAATCTTTCAACGGTCTAGTACTGCATTTCATCAAAACAACATATATGTTATTAGCAGACAAATGCAACAAGAAGCTTACAGTCAATATTTCAATGGATACAATGCCAAGTGTCTAGTTAGAAATATAGGAACGAAGTCTTTCTCGGCGTTGAGAATGGATGTAGTCTTCTCGGGAGACTAGCCGAGTAAACAAGGTGTTTCCACACGATATTTCGGCGATCTCAGGCTCCGTCGCCATCTTCTGGTGAATATATGTAAAACTGTTTTCTACTTGTGAAAAAGAAGATCTGTAAAATGCATAAAGTGCTGTTCCAGATCGCCATGTAAATATCATCACCCTAATGTTGGGTATTCTTCTCCGTCTAGCGCAGCTAACAAATGGACGGAGAAGAAAACCCGACATTAGTATAGCAGCTAAGGATATAGACCTAAGTCAGAATGTTAGATCATCACCCTAGCTCCACTGACGATGCCCCACACCATAAGGGCGAAACGCGTATGGGAATAAAGTAACATTAACATCAACAGTCGTTTCCAGACTGAAAATTTTGATTTATAATCTATCTTTCAACGGTCTTTGACGATTTTCAACTCACGCCTCGTAGACATCAACAGAACGAAAAATGTCTTCTTTTCTAGGAAGGAAACACCCTGACACTTGCCAGAATTTATTCGCGAAAGGACTAAATCTGAAATATGCGTCACCGGATCTGAATGAAGCGGAATACCGTTTGTCGGAAGTCGAATGAGACTCCAAAGACACAGAGGTTGTTCATTACTTAGTCAGTCTCTACAGAGTTGCATTTAGCGATAGAAGAAATAGAAGACCGAGCGTGGTGGGTGGTGGTCTAGCATTCGAAAGGACGCGGGTTCAAATCCCGGTTCGGCCATCCAGATTACGGTTTCCCATGGTTTCTTCAAATAACTCCTGGCGTATGCCGGGATTATTCCTCCAAAAAGGCCATGGCCGTATTCCTTCCCGTCCCTATCCACCAGTCCTTACCTACCCCCAATGACCTTAAAACGTCTTGATGAAACGTTGATGAACATTAGTATTTAGTTTTATGTAAGTTCCGAGCACGGGCGTGGCATTTGAGAGGATGCAGGTTCGATCCTGAACCTACCATCATGAATTTAGCTGTCAGTGGTTAACCCAAATTACTCCTGCCGGAATGGTTCCTTCAAAAGGCCATGGCCGTATTCTTTCCCGTCCCTATCCACCAGTCCTTACCTGCCCCCAATGACGTTAAAGCGTAAAGCCATAAAGAAAAATGAACAGAGGGCTGGGGAGCGAGGCCTATCTTGAGGCCTGCTGACTGATCATATGAGCTACGCCAGGACGTTCAGCGTTTCGAATTCCACATTAAACAGACACAGCTATTAAAAATTCCTGATCCTACCTGAATTTGAAACCGGAACAGGACCCCGAACTTTCGAAAAGCTGGTTCTTTAACCACTGAGCTATCAGGCGGCTCTTGTCTCCGATCAAAAATCATCAAATCGTTGGACCCAGAATAATGTGTTTTACCCAAACATCCAATTCAAACCGACCAGCTGACTGCCCATGATGCAATTTCAGTTTAACTCGCCCAATTGCTCACACTGCTTACGAAGTATATGGCGCCTCTCATTGTGGAATCACAACCTACGCTGTCGTCGTAATTTTTAGGTAGTCTTATGATGTGGAAGCCACACTTGAAGTTTGAATCAGTTTCGATCCGTCCCTTCTGAACGGAACTGTTTTATTCATTTTATTACTTTTACTAATATCCAGGATGGACATGCCGCCTATTTTATGCGATTTTTGTTGGCCGCCTTGCAACAAAGCATAGTTAACTAATTCACTCACTAGCCTACGTCGTAAAAAACGTACTTACCGCAATTCACCGTTAGTATGAAATAATTAATAGAAATAAAATTTAGTTTTGGAAATTATCAGGTGATTTCTGCAGTTCTGAAAATCGTTTCGAATACAGTCCACAAAATTACTTCCCGTCAAAGGCTAGATTGTTTTTATGCTTGCTTAATTTGTATCTTTGGGGCTGAAAGGCTAAAGTCTCCCTTCATTCGCCTAAACGTTTAGAGCAAACCTCCTTAAAATAGTTATCATGATGGCGATCCGTCGTAGTTAATTAAGTCCGTGAGGTGTTTTCCGGATTTCCGCACCCCCCCCCCCCCTCTTGTGAGATTTCGTGAGATCTGGCCGGATCTCCCACCCGAAATCTGGTCAGTGAGAATCCCCCTCCCCTATAAATCGCTTTCGAAACTTTTGGAGACCTTTTTTTTTAGGTCTTACCCTTCAAAATCTGGTCACAACCCCACTTTTAGACGAAATACCCCCCTAAAATCTACTTTCGCGCAATTTGTAGATATTTTTTTTTAAGCTCCGCAGTCCAAATTTATTTCGCAAAACCTCACAAGAGATTTTCGTAGACACCCCCCCTCCTCTCTTTGGTGAGATTTCGCCGGACCCTCCCTCCCCACCCCCCTATTTCACCTCATGTAATTTATGGATGCCCCCCATGGTGACTCCAACATTCTCAATCAAACTGCTGCGCTTGTCGGAAACAATCGCAGCAAAACATAATCTTGACTGGTGGTAGCCGTCGAGACGCGACGTTTCGGCAGAATACTAAGATGTCTTCATCAGGTGAAAAGGTGAAAAGAAGTGTATTCTGAGCATTAGCACCTCACAGACTGTTATTGCTTCACAATGCTTCACTTTTTTATTATTATTATTAAATTTTTTCGCCTTTAAGACTTCCATGTGTACCACGGCTTTGTCGGTAGCTTTGCTATTGTTAATTTAGTGTGAGAGAACTTCGAATTCAGGATTTGGCAGAAGGGCAAAAGCTCGAAGATCATCGAAGCCAACCCACAAACCAACTTGAAACGGAGAGCTCATTAATACGAATTTCTCCAACACCTCCTGATCAAGGCCCCAACGGAAGAACCAAAGAGTCTCCAGCCTGGTCTCTCAACCGACATACATATTGCGGTTTTGCTGAAGCTGCTGGAGGTAACAGAGGAGTTACAAGAGAAACAGGGGCGAATAATTACCTCCTTGCCCACCCAGTTGGTTGCGGTACCGTGATGATGTCCGGCGTTGATGCGGGGTTTACTGGTTCCAGTCCTGGTGATGAAAGACATTGTCATCACTTGGCTGGCAGGGCAGAAGATGTGGTGGTGCACAACTCCTAATCTCCAAGTTGTGCACCAAAGTCCTGGGTTGAATGGTGAATCCCTACGCAATGCGTACGGAGTGAGGGCATACTGCACTCTTGATGGTCACTCGTCCGTCGGATTGCGACGTTACACAGGTGGTCCCCGAGGTGTGTTTCGGAAGAGTAGGCCTGAATGGGCCGGTACAGGGTTTCACCCTCTCCTGTCTTCATCTCCCATCCATAACACAAACAAGTATCACACACACACAGTATCACACACACACAGTATCACACTTATTACGAAGGCTGTCTCACTGGAGAAGTCAACGCGACAACACCCCATGGAGGTGTAAACACCACCCACCATACGCCCCTACGGACCCGTTCATGGACGCGTCCTGTTGAACTACGATCAATTGATCCGGTCGCATGCTCGAGAGATCCTCAAGCATCAGATTTACCGGAAAAACCGACGATTAAGTATACGAATAATTACCTCCTGGGGACACACAGAGTCTAGTGGGCCGTAGTAATGCAGGTAGGGGTGGCGTGGGCGGTGGCGCGGTGCCCCGCTGGCGCCAGACGAGCCGAGAGGAATGCGGCGACCCGCCGAGCGGAGAGGAGAATATCAATGAGCGCTTCCCACGGACCCCACCGCAACGAGAGCGGCGAAACCAGCTACTCGAGCGTGGACCAGAAAAATAGACAAATCAATGCCGGAACACCAAAAGTGGATCTGTAATGTGAACTTGTAGAGTGAACCTCCCGTGATTTATTTCCACCACAACAATATCTTTAAGTAATAAAAGATTTTCCCGTTTTCCCAGCAGACTAGAGATGGGTCGTTCGCGAGTGAACCAGTTCCTTAGAACAGTTCCTTTGAAAGAGCGAGTGAGCAGTCGCTCACTAAAAATGAGCGGTAGTTCTTCTTGGAAGCCGTAATGACGGTTGAACTTCAATCGAGTGTGCGCCAACAATAAGTCGGTTTCGGCTTTGCCATTATCGTCCGTGGCCCGACTCATGTTTGTTCTCTGTTCCTCGTCATTCATTGTTTATCCACCCCGCTCTGAAAGAATAAGAAATCCCGAAGATCGAGAAGAGCTAGTTCGTTCGCGACGTTCTCCGATTCCATCGCTCAGCACAGCACAACGCGGAGCAGTGCCAATGGGGAGGTAGTTCTTTCGAATCTGACGTCCCGCTCCGCTTCTTGTAAGGACAAAGGCTGATACCGGGGCTGTAGTATAGCCTTAGTGCCTCAACTTACACTCTTGATGGTGACTCACAGTTCTCTGTAAAACTTACGAAATAATATTGAATTGACCATGTAGCCAGGATAGTTCAACTTGAATGCTTCAGGTCGCCACAATATTTGTTGACACACAAATATTGAAAAGGTTATCAGTTAACTACGAAATAACAACAGTTCACTTTTCAAAATTCTTCAAATTTATTCAAACAAAACCAAAAGTTCAAAATAGCATTCTAAAAGTTGAATTGGCGAATCGAACACTCTTTTCCAAAAGTTGCAAGTTGTGGAGAGAAATTATAACCGACCGAACCCCTTTAGTAAATCTTAACAGTCATTAAGGTTACTATATAACGCGAATCCAACATGGTCGAACTAGCCAGCATGGCGAGTTACAACCAACCGAGACGAAAGACAGACGACAGGCATGAACACAAACCATAATGGCGGCGGGGTCTTTTTTTTAATAGAAAAGACTAGAACCAGTGACGTCAGCAACTGTATCACATCTTTTTGCTTCCGCGTAGCTCAAAGTGTGTGTAATTTATTTGACGATCCCGACTATTAAAAATGTTCAAACTTTGACAGTATCTGGACTTATCTACTAGAAGTCCAACGGCAGTCGCGTGAGAAATTTAGAGTAATTAGTTTTAAAGTTTTAGCTGTTTAAGACTCCGCGTAGTGACACATTCTAATTTGGGGAAAATCCCTAAGTGTTCTGGAATTTTACGCGCGTGCACAACAATCCGTGACAATCTATTTATCCAAAACTTAATTACCGGACAAATGCTAAATCTTTTTATGGGGACCCATATATGTACGAAATCGCCTTAATTAGCGCTATCTACTGATGTAAAATTTAAATTGATATCTCTTTTAATAAAAAAAGCTTATTTTTTTCTCTTAATTAAAATTGCTAATTAGACTTTACCAAATTACTTAATTTTATTGCCAAAATATCGGGGATAGTGCTGACTACAGCTGGTGATAAAAGATCGGTTGTCGCTTTACCCGATTTAAAGATATTACGAATCTTAGTTTTTCTACTTTTACGATCGCGTGTTTCAAAACATGAACAAACGTGAATATCTCTTAAGATAAACGTTTCTCGATATGATAATTACACTTTAAAATGATTTTTATAACAAGTTGTTACTGTGGGAAAGATTAGAGGGAAATTCCTTAAAGTTGAAAACTATACTTCTCGAAATTTCTAAGTCCCGCCTAAGCAAAACTAGAATTTGCCAAAATTCTAAGGTGCTTACATTCTCTTTGTGTATTCCGGCTACAAGTGTGTCTTGTGAAAGAATATTTTCAAAAGCTGGATAAATTTGGAATGAAAAAAGAAGTAGGTGGCTGAATGGCAAAATAAGTAAAATTTTACTTGTGAACAGTAACCTTCATTTCATTTAAAGCAAAAAGTTCTTTAAAATTGATTGTACTTTGTGTTTGTAAATAAATTAATGTAATATTATCCATGCTCAAATATTCCCAGTAAGCCGAACAATATTTCATTGACTCTTTGATATGGCCTTTTATGCGTGAAAGTAATCCGGTAGTATTAAGAAACAAAAATGTTTATAAATAAAAAATAAATGAAAATAACCAATATGAAATTAACCTAAGTAATCAGTATAAATGTAAATAAAACGAACAGATACTACACTCAAAATGGATATAACTGCTCACTTTCTTTAAACTGAGCCAGTGAACTAGTGAACAGTTGAAAAGAAGTTCTTTCGTAGAGTGATCAAATGAACACCGCTCTTTTTAGTGAGTCACTTTGCCCACCTCTACAGCAGACTCAGCGGGCGGCTAAGTACACCGAGAAAGACCTAAGGCATGGTAGAAACGTCGGGAAGAAGAAGCAGGAGCATTTCGACGCAGCGTGAAACTCCTGAAGCTATTATTCCTATATCTTTCAGTAATTACTTTTTTTCTGTCATCCATCTCTGGACTGGTTTGATGTAATCCTCCATCTCTTCCTATCTTTCGCTAATCTCTTCATTTAAACATACTCCTTATGACCCACGTTCTCAATTATCAGCTTCATATATTCTAATCTCTATCTTCCTCTACAGTTCTTTCCTACGATTCTTCCCTCCACTAACAATCCAACTAATCTCGCATGTCTTTAAAAGTGACCCACCATCCCATCCCTTCTTTCTGCAAGACTCTTCCACAGACTTTCCTCATCCGCCATTTTTTTTAAAAAAAGATGTTGACAATTTGTTACAGTTTGGACAGATTTATGTGGATAATTTTGTGTCTTAATATCTTTAAGATTCATTTATGTGCATTTCATAATGAATATGAATGATTTTGTATTAATTCTGATTGTTTTTAATTGTTTAAGTATTTTGAATACTTAGGTCAATATCCTTAGCTGCTATACTAATGTTGGGTTTTCTTCTCAGTCTAGTGCAGCTAACAAATGAAAAAACTTTGTTATGGCATATGCGTTTCGGTTTATTAGACCATCATCAGTGCCAGTTTTTCTATATTACATTAGTGTATGGAATTGTTCCATATCAGTTTCTCTCTTTGAGGTTTCTCACTCACTGAACAATTTTGAAAAAGAAACATATTTACACACGTTTGATTTTTGAAGGTAACTTCCAGAACAAGCTTAGTTATTGTTCTTCTTCTTGAGGTTATTTCCTAACAATCTGATGATGGGAGCAGAGGCAGGTAATAAAACATCCGTCGTAGTTCGGGTCTTAAAGCAGGCGTTTCGTCTAAACGTTTTGTTTCGAAAATAATCTTCGACATCCTGGCGCGATGGGTCAAATTGTGAGACAATCCTACTCCAGTATACGAATACTTATCAAACTGGATATATATGGCCCTGTTTGGCGATTTTTATTTTGTTTTGTTACTTCATCTGCGATTCTGTTTCCCAACTTTCTGATCTTACTGAGTGTATGTCGATCGCACATTTTAGATTGGTCGTATCATTTGTCTGTTATGCGTTGTGTTTGTTAAACTATACGAAGAAAATGAAATTCTATTACGTATTCAGTTATTCGATCGTAGCTACTGCTCGGAAGTTTATGTACAGCATTAGTAGCGCCCAGACTGTCAATGACTTAGGGCTTAGGCTATTTGTGGAGTCAGCAGCTATCCATTACTTGACAATGAATTGAAATACATTACCCTCTTATGTAATGTCTCGGAATCTACTTACAAGCAGTAAGTTTTTGACCAACATAATTATTATTATTATTATTACTTACTGCTTTACGCCTCGTTGATGTACGAGGTCATTAGTGGCGGGAAGGGATTGGAGGCAAGGAACGGAGTGGCCTATTGAAGGAATCATCCAGGCATTCGCCTGGAGCGATTTCGGGAAACCATGGAAAACCCACATTTGGATGGCTGGACGGTGATTCGAACCTGCGTCCTACCGAATGCAAGGCCAGAGCTTTACCACTCACCCAACACGCTCGGTAAAATTTATTTCATATCACATTAATTTCTTCGTCCACGAAAAGTCTAAACCCTTAGATCTCATGAAACAATTTTCTACCTACAAACTTACTTGATTCAAAAAGATCTTCGTCAAAACTTTGAATATAACAAAAGCAAGCACTTAAAGATCACAGTTTTTGATGTTTTCATTACTTTATTTTTTGTGAAGCAAAATAATCTTAGTTAGCTTCAGTATATTAACAAGCAGGCCAGCAGCAGTAATTTTGTGATCTGCAGCATATCTGGCTTCAGAGGGAAGTATATTTGACAGTTACGATGCATAGACACCTCAGGAAATATGGATGCCACCTACACATTGACGTATTATAAAAGCATCTGATGAAGTCTAAATTTCCCCTTTGCTAGAAATTTTGCAGCTGTTTTCATCAAGCTTCTTAAGAAGTGTGAGTTTTAACTTCGCTCTTCTTATATATGTTTACTTCTCTATGATATTTCTTAGGATGTCTTCACCGTATTTCATTAAGGTAACCCTTATTTCTTTCCACAAGATACACAGCTCAGAACACAATATCTTTTTTTTTTTTTTTTTTTTTTTTTTTTATTGCTTAACGTCCCTTAACAGCGAAGTCTTCGGAGACGGTGAAGGCTGGGGGGAGGGGGGGGGGGCAAGGAATGGGAAGGAATTCGGCCATATCCTTTTGGAGGAAGCATCCCGGTATTTGCCTGGAGTGATTTGGGAAACCATGGATAACCCAAACCTGGATGCCCGGACGAGGATTCGAAACGGTGTCCTCCCGAATGCGAGGCCAGAACGCTAACCGTTACACCATCACTCTCGGTGGTATGTTCTCATTTTCAGTTCGAATCAGAAATCCAGCAAACACGTTAAACTGAAGTATGAAACTACAACTTATTCAACAAGGTTGATGTGGGATGCTAATTACAAATAAAAAACCAAGATCACTGAATAAAAACAGCAGGTGTCAAAACGTTTAAAAAAAACTACAACTAATACCAACGTTTCCGTATGTTCTAGAAAGAGATGAAACAAGCAAATTATTTTAATAATCCGGAATGGAGAATTAATCAAATTTTAGAATCTAATTACTGTAATAATCATCTATTATTTGTATTACTAAAATTGATTTATCAATACCTAGAGTCTTTCAGAGCAATTTATATGTATTTTATGAGTCCTTATAATCGTTTACCGACAACAATTAAAAACGAGAACATTGTTCTGATATCAAACTGATCGAGTGCACTTGGTTATGGAGCTTTCGGACCACCTAGAAATAATCTCCTCGAGCAAGTCTCGCTTTAGTGGTCGTTAGGAGCAATAAAACTAAGCGCACAACCGCTCCACTTAGTTTACCGAGGCAGTCGACGAAATTATGTCCCAGCGCCCGCATTAAAGTATATTACGACGCTGCGGGCTGAAAACATTATCGTCTCGCCTAAAAGGGGCCTCCGGTCGGCTGAAGGAAAAGTCACGCAAGACACGTTTACTGTTAATAAATTTACTTAGCACACGATCGAGAACGCTTCCAAACCTACACCAATATTACAAATGAGAAAATAACTCTCCCTGTCTGTTTGTTGCGTTTTCACGATTACGCAGATCTTTATGAAATTTGACAAGGAATTACTGTATGTCATTAGGACGGACACTGGATACTTTTTCGGTATAAATAAGATGTTTTGTAACGGAGCGGTAACAAACAGACGGATAGCGCAAATAATCTGTAATTTCGTTCGCTCAGTCTTTATTTCTCTCTCAGTCATTTTTATATAATCTGCACATAAATTTCACGTACAGACATTATACTGACTACGTGCTTTTTACGGTACCGTTTACGTAACTTAGAGATTCCTACATCCAATACCAGCAATCAAATAAGTACACGCGTAACATGTATGCTAAATAAAGCGAAAACACTGAATGAGTATTAATGCGTTGCCGACAGTGACCATAGCTAACAGATCATGTTTCTTACTTAATATTTCTATTAGACAGCACCAAATAAATTACTACCATTTTGTGATATGTGGACGGAGGCTCTCCTTGCCTGACGATGGAGTTTGCCGTTTTCTTATCACTTACGTAGTTAGTGTCTCTTGGTCTACCTGATGGTACATTAGCCTGAAACAGCCCTGAGGAAGGCCCAAGACTGCGACAGAAACGTTGACGACAGCAGCAATAGCGACGGAGCACTAACACTGCAAAGTAAGTGCAATTTTAAAACATAACGCCAGCGTAAAACAACAAATTTCATACTACGTGATATTGTTTACAAGTGTTGAAGTCACATGAATACTTTGTAAAATTAATACCTGCTCACAGTGACTTCTAAAAGGCAGTAATAATTTCAAGTAGTTGACGAAGGAACGTCCGTGAATTTCAAAAGAAGTCACGCAGATGACGGAAGTTAGCGCAACATTTTGCTACGGATACTGACTGCAGACTAGAGTCACTGTAAATGAAATTCTCAAAGCAATTTGAACAAAAAAAGGAACTATATAGACATCCCACAAATAATCTTTAAATGGAAAAGGATTTATACTAACCAAAGAAACTGTAGCGTGGTATTGAACAATCTTCATTCTCTTTCACGCATTACAAATTTACAGGTCCCCATTAAATCACAATTATGAAGGTTATATATTTAGGGCTTTATAGTTTGTCGGCGTGGAGTTCATTAGAGCTTGGAAAGGATGGAGGGCAAGCATCGGGACGAAATTCGGCCATGATCTCTTGAAGGAACCATCTCGATATTTGCCTCGTGAGTTCCTACGTCACCAGTCATTGGCATATGACACTGTAAATAAATTTTTATATATGTGTATTCAATATAAGGATTCACAGCAAAGTAGTGTGTGTAGGGAATAAACGGGGTAATTTAAAGTATTTTGTAGTAGTTAAGTTTTAAGAGGTTGGTAGTACTGTAAAAGTCGAGTTGAGTTGGCCGCGGACAACAGGAAAGAGGATCTGTAATGGCGGGAGAAGGGGTTTCGTTACGTTTAGGAGAGAGCGGCCAGTGTTGTATTAATTCTGTTTAATTTCAGGTGTCTGAAAGCAGTGTAATTACTGAACATCTGCGATGCTTCGAGATATTAAAATGCAGATAGTTAACGCACAGATATCGTATTATTTTGTTGGATAAGGAAACCACCTGATTCTTTAAAAATTACATTTTAAAATTCAAGGAAGGCAGTAGCAAGATCCGTGTGTGATGACATACTTTGGGCCACATGTGATTCCCAGCGGTCTACCATTATCAGAATCAGTTAAATTATAAAGCAGAGCCTCGCAAATTGGCTCAACCTGCCAGGATTTATTAACAGTCAATGAAAGTCCCGGAGCCGGGAGTGATTTCGGGAAAACAGAAATCTGGGTAACCGGACGGGGATTTGATCCCGCGTCCTCACGAATGCCAGGCCAGAGCGTTACCGCTGATTCACCCAACTCAGTGCAGTTATAAGGGGCATCTATTAATTACGTGAGATCAAAATAGGAGGGGAGCCTGTCATATTACTAATTAAAGTGCCACATAATTTTATTATTATTATTATTGTTTGGTTAATTATTGTATCATGTTGCTCTGAGACATACAAGGGTAATGTCGACTGCTACACATCAGTATCGCTGGGTTGATTGTAAAAATAGAATCTTTGGTAATGTATTCTAGTAAGTTCCGTGATGTTCGCTGGTTTAGTAGGAACTTATCCTGAAACAATTGTACGGCTATAAAGTTTTTTCTTTGTTGACAGTGTGTGGAATTATAATTACATTGCGACAAGCTAAACTAATTCACATTGCCGTGTTGACGAAACAAAAACTGTGGTTGGTGGAGAAACGAGTGTTTTATTAAATATGGTGGACTATTGTAGCCACTATACATAAGTGATTAAAGAAAACTGTTTCTTTTACGTGCTGAACTGAAATTAATGTGACTAGTTGAAATAAACATGTCTCATTTTTGCCAGAGGACTGTCAATCGTTGGATAATCATAATTGCTGGTGTTAAAATTGAACTTATTGGAAAATATCAGTCGGTGGTTGGACAGTTCTGTGCCTATCGGTTCTTTAAAGTGTGTGGATAAAAATAATAAAAAATATTTTTATTCCAATAACCATCTGACTGAGGTGACTGCGTTTGATAAGAATCTGTAGAAATAGAAGTTCCGATTGCCAGGTAGTAATATCAGACGGCATTCAGTGTGATGTCCAAATGTTTCAAAATGGCAGCGTGTTTATTACTACTATTTTAATTGAGGAATATTGTAGACAGTACAAGCGGTCCAGTAAAATCTCATTTAGGGGGGTGGGGGGGGGGTCACGTCAACTTTATAATTCAGTTTTTGGCCCTTTAAATAGCAGAAGAGCTTTTTTTTAAAAAAAAAAAAAATTCATAAATAAAAAAGTTTTCAAAATTACGAGGTCAGTCTTACGTTAGGGAGAGGGGAGGGGGATGGATCAAATTTTAGAAAAAACACCTAATGTGCTCAGTTGCTTATGTAAAGGTCGCCATATGGAGAGCAGAGAGCGAATCGTAATGTTGCGCCGCGCTCTACTTATACGAGACGTGGGACCTTAGTCACCCGCGACGTTAATACATGACACCTGTGTGTCGTACACGCAGGTGACACTACTTTATCAGTGTCTCATTCGGTCGTGTCTGCTAGCACTTAGCATTTAATTGGAATGCTGATCTGTCACGTCGACTTTCGCAAACAGTTTGGTAATGAATGTGAAATGAATTCTGGTGCAGGCTAAAACCAGTACTACATCCATTTTTATGCCCCGCGCTCGTAGCGGAATGGCTTTCTACTGTATGCGTTACAAAAACTATGATTCTTGACAAAAAAAACTCTTTTAATAGAATAGGAGTTTTGTATCAGGAATCATTGAAGGTGTCCGTAATTTGTTTATGTTCAAGTCCAGTTTTACTCTCCTCAGATATTGAAGTATGCTAAAGTAAGGCATAGTAAATCGAGTAAGGTGGGTAACAGTAACGCTCTAGCCTCACATTCGTGACGATGCGGCCACCCAGATTTGAGTTTTCCATGGTTTCCCGAAGTCAATCTAGGTGTATACCGGGATGGTTCGTTCAGAAGGCTATGGCCCAATTTGTTTCCGTTGCATACCCACGATCTGATCCCGCCTCTGATGACGTCAACGTATGTATCGTTCTATACAAGCGTTTTGTTACCTCTGTATAACAGAATATCAACAAAATACTTAATAAAAATCTCTTGTGCCTTACGGCGGAATATCGAACCGGTTATCCTCAGCGTGTGAAATTATAATTCAAACCGCTGCAGCTAATCCAAGACCTTGAAACTTAAATTGAGAATAATTGTAAGCAGTGGATTGATTAACGATGGTAATTTCTTTTCTGACTGCGTTTGTGTTGCTAGAAATTGCTTTAGGCAATGTGATTATGTGCTAGAATGTGTGTATAGGGGTTTCCAGCTATGCTGAATAATACCAAGTCATTGATTGGTCTCTCTTTTAAGGGGAGAGCGTAAGTAAACGGTGCATGTTATTTGATTAACAAACAGGGGAGGGGGCTATGGAGCTCAATTCCCCCCCCCCCCCAAGTATCTAGGTCCACCACCGACATTGTAATTTTGAGACTTTTTTTTTAGCTCTATGAAGATTATTAGACTACTCCTTTCCCGACTCAGGCCCCCCAAAACCCAAATCCACTGATGGCAAGACGCCACAACCAAAATTCACTCAAGCCAAGCCCCCTCCCCCCAAAACCCAATTCCTGGGTCGCCCCTGTTAAAAAACGTTCAGTTTCTGATACGAAAATAGTAGACGGACCCTATAATTCGTTTATATAGTTACGGCAAGGTGGGGATAAGTTAGACCAGTGGTTTGAATCTTCCCGTGTTCAATACGTCGTTATTCAAGTGGAAATATCTTATCTTATTTCGAAAAACGTTTCGGTATTGCCACTAATGATGTTACGTGCTAAATACTTGTGCGAGCGTCCTCAGGAGAAGGTTGATTTCCTGAAATCGGAAGTTTTAGGTTTCATTACGAAACAACCACGTGTTTCGCTGGCACTAACACTTGAGTCAGGGGTACTGTGTTCCAAGCTGAAGGAATACCTCACGCAGCGACGAGGAGGAAGATGCTGGTAAGGTGGAGGGGGGGGGGGGGGGGATGTGGCTGGAGGCCGTTCGTCATGCAGCGCCCGCCAGTTGTCGCTCGATCTGTTAAGGCGGGGGCGGACTACGCTGTGAAATATCGACGCCCGCCCGCGGCTGCCTCACCGAAAACAAACTGTTCTAACCTCACGTCCGACGTTCGATTGACGTCTTTCCTCTCTCCATACAAAAACAAATTTTGGATAAAAAAAATAGTAAATTCTAACTCATTGTAGTTTTAAAATTTCAGGAATGTCCATAATGCTCTTTTTAATAGACTCGAAAAAAGATGAGCTTCTCAATTCGATCGTACTTTTTAATGTATGTTTAGTGATATCTTCGCCAATTGTGAACAGATTGGAATGATTTTTTTATCTTTTTTTTAAAAAAAATGTGGATTGGGTATACCTTCAAAGTGGCCCCATTTAAATTTCATTGAGATCCAGTGGCATTTTTTATCTTTACATATATATATATATATGACATTATTAGAATTCGACACCGTTTGACCGATCACCGTTTTGCTGTTCGAGGCGACACGGGGAGTACGAACGAAAATACCAAATATTTTACATCGTGTAGTGAGGCAGATATTGTTTTTACGGGACACAGCTTAGGGGAACAAATTAGACGGTATTTTAATCTATGGATCGGCCTCGTTGGTGGTAGAGGCATATCTCTGGCACGACATTGAAGTTGGAAGGCTTATCATAGTAAACGCTTTACAGTTAGTATAATGTTAGTGTATCATTTGTATGTTTCAGTTTTGTTAAAACATGATTCTAGCATTAATCATAGGTAAGAAGTAACAGGATTTTTTATGTAATATTGTCATTCCATATTGTAGTCATTTTTTGTTTTTCTTTCTTTGGGTGGCACTGACTCCACAAATGACCGATTAATCTAAAAATTTCAATTATGGCAATGTAATGTATTGCGTTTTTTTTACGCCTGGTCGATGACTAAGGTCATCAGAGGCGGGATGGAACTGGGGACAAGGAACGGGAAGGAATTAGGCCATGGCCTTTTTGAAGGATGCATACCGGCATTCGCCTGGAGTGATCTGGGGAAACCATGGAAAACCCGAATCTGGATGCCGGGACGGGGATTCGAACCCGCGTCTTCCCGAATGCGAAGCCAGAACGTTAATCGTTCACCCACCACACTCGGTGTAAAATATTGTCCATTTAGATTTATTTTCTTCTAAGCACGGTATAACGCAATTTTATAATTTTCAGTGGTTTTTTTAAGGCGGTTTTTACTTTTTTTAAAAACGATTATTTTAATAGGCTCATAGTGGAAGGAACGATGGTTACAGTGGAGGATGTAACCTCCATGGGGACTTCTGGAAGATCGGCTGGGGTGGTTTCCTGTTGCCTCCCCAATGTGACGGTGTTTGTAAATGTTAATGTAAGTGTGGATGACTGTGGTAGTGTATGTCTTCAGTGTAGGACGCTGCGGATGAGAGATGAAAGAAGGAAGAGGATCGGCCCATTCAGTCCTTCTTCATCTAGGGCAGCTTCCAGCCACTGGCCGGGTCTGCTGGGAACAAAAGCCTCGCCAGCGCTCCCTATCCAACCACTATCTCTCTTCTTCCACTGTCTCCCAATTTCCTCCTCTTTCATCCACACATTGCTTAACACCTTTAATCCATCTGTCCCTCGGTCTTCCTCTAGGCCTCTTCCCTTTCAGCTTCATGTCCAGCGTCTTCCTTGGTAACTTCTCCTCTCCCATCCTCTTTACATGTCCGTACCACTGTAACCTAGATTTTTCAATTCTCTGTTGTAGTGGTTCTTCCTTTATGTAATCCCTGATTCTCTCATTCCTTATTCTGTCTCTTCTTGTTACTCCTAGTCTACTCCTCTGAAATTTCATTTCCACAGATTGTACTCTCCCTTTGTCTCTCTTTCCTTCATCACCGATGTTTCCGACCCATATGTTAAAATGTGCACAAAATATGTTTTATAGATTGTCTCTTTACTCTTTTGCGGGACATCCTTACTCCATACGAGACTTCTAATACTTTTAAAAAATCCATCTGCATATCTTCCTCTTTCATGTATCTCCATCCTGTTTCCTCCACTTTCTTCAATACAGCTTCCCAAGTATTTGAAACATTCGACTCTATTTAGTTGCTGCCATCCAAGTGATATGCCTATGTCCATCCTGTTCTTCTTTCTTGTTGTTATCACCAATTCACTTTTTCTCGCAGAGAACTTCATACCATAAGCTGCCACTACTCTCTCCCACACATCCAGCTGATCCTGCACATCTCTTTCATCCTCTCCCCAAACTAATAGGTCACCTGCAAATACCATTCAGTCCTACTGTTCCGAAATAAACCAAGATTTACAAAAAAACTTTGAGCGTATAGTGTTACTGCATTACAGAATTGTCAATAAGTGTGAATATTTTCCTTGCAACCGCTCGTGTGAGCCAACGATTGAAATAAAACTCATATTTTGTTTAGTTACAGATTTTATTGATATTAAAAGACTGCAATACAAAACTACTGACGCAATATTTATACACGGTGACATGCTCGCTGGCACGGCTTACAAAGAAGTGGCTTCCGAGAAGGTTTAACCAATATTCGAGAGTTAAAGGGGTCGCAGTTTTTAACATTTCCTATTACAAAAGATACGCTAAATTTAATGTCAACAAAAAATGTATGGTCGCTTAAAAAAAAAAAATTAAAGAGAGAGAGAGAGAGAGAGAGAGAGAGAGAGTAGGTCAGCAGCAGTGGTGATAAAAGTGACGATGTATAAAACTTGTTCAGGGATATTTCTTACTTTCTATGTAGAATATTATTTTTGTAATTTTAAATACATGGAAATAAAAAGTATTCTTAATTTTGACTCTCTCTTCGATAATTATTGTTTCAGTCTTTCAGTTAGCGAGTCTCCGGATTTTTGTACGCAATCTACGGATATTTTAGCGCCCATCTACGGATATTCAAAGCCAAGTGTCTGGCGGCACTGGTATGCCCTCACTGCGGGGAGGTTTGGGATCTATCCCAGTACTTCGGTTTTGAGTTGTGCACCACTACCACCGCTATGTGCCGGAACAGACCAGATGAAAACATCCTCCGGCGCCAGGACACCGTATCAGGAGCGGACAGGGCGGGCACTGCGCCATTAAATTCGCAATTATGGAAATGTGTCGTTGAGTAAACAAAGTTCCGCGGCGCAGCGTGTGGTGTGAACGCCTCGTCCGCGGGATCGTGCGTTATTGACCGCAGGGCTTCGCCGAGTCACGCTCGCTGTGCCCGCATGCAAAACGCCGTTTAAAAATCAATTACCTGCTCGTTTGCAGCGGGCGGTCACTCATTAGGGCACTCGCCGGGTAATAATCTCTGGAAACGGACCCGCCATCAGTCACTCAGAGAGGAAAGCTCTCGCTGAGTGAGCCACGGGCCGTGTCAGCAACATGCCGTGCCTCGGAGGTGTGGTAATAGTGCAAAGGCGCCAAAACCAGACGCTAAATATCAGCTTCAGTCCAAGTCGAACCGTACAACACCTCAGATGGATCTTCTTTTTATCCCCTCTCAACCGTTAGGTTGGCGGTTACTATTTCTTTTTAAATTTAGACTGAGGTGGATCCCCATTGTCTTCCGCAGAGGTCGGAACGTATTTACGTGTTTGTTATTTTGTGTAGACGACTGTAAAGTGTGTTGTTAATGAATGAAAACTGAAGTGAAATCTCGTGTCGGCCCATTCATGCCTACTCTTCCGAAGAGTACCAAAGAACCGCCAGACTTGACATCCCCATCTGACGGTCGAATCAACACTGTCGTTACCCTTCCCTTCATAGGAAAGTCGGGGACGTTTGAGATTTAACCTAAACTGAACCAACTGGGAGGGTCTTCCATGGATAAGGAGTTATAAACTAGTATAATTTGTATCGGACTACTACCTAATCCTTTTGGGGGCGCCATTAATGACGTGAGGTCATTTTCCGGAATTCCGGACCCCCCCCCCCTTTTCTGGTGAGACTTCGTGAGATTTGGTCACTCCCCCTAAAATGACGTGAGATTTTGAGGGAGACCCTTCCCCCTACTAATCGACCTCGCAACTTTTGTAAACCTTTTTTTTCTTAGGTCTCATGCTTCCAAGGGCGGTTATACGCCCCCTAAGGTCGGTTTTTTGACCAAATATCCCCCGCCCCCTTTACAGTCGAGTTTCGCGTCATTTGTAGACTTTTTTTTTTAGCTCTACAATGCTGCAAAACTTTCAAAACCACACTAGAGATTTCCGTTGCCCCCTCCCCTCCCTCTTGGTGAGTTTTAGTGAGATTTCGCCGGACCCCCCCCCCCCCCTATTTCACCTCACGCCATTAATGGACGAACTCATTTTTTATGGCTTTACGCCTTGTCGAAGTTGGAAAGAACTGGGAGCAAGGAATGGGGAGGAATATAAACCGAAATTTGGATGGTCGGACGAGAATTTCAACCCATGCCCTTCCCGATATTTTTTTTTTTTTTACCCTTCGTCGATGTCGAGGCCATTAAAGGGGGGAAAGGACCGGGGACAAGGAGCGGGGAGGAATTCGGCCATGGCCTTTTTGTAGGGAGGATCCCGGCATTCGCCTGGAGTGATTTGGGGAAATTTAGATGTCTGGACAGGAATACGAACCCGTGTCCTCCCCAATACAGGGCGCGACGGTTACCGATCACACAACAGGCTAAGTCATTCGTACTCGCAGCCAATTTTTATCGCATCGAATGGTATATTCTCATTTCGATCGAATAATATCAATAAATACGAATACGCGAGGGTTTCCAAAGGTCGTTAGTTGACGACTATAGCCTGGTTTTTCCCTAACGTGCACATATCAGCGAGTCCCAAAAACAATAATGGAGACGGTTAATACAGCTATTATCAGTAATGAGGCTACACAATCGCCGTTCAGGCAGCGAAAAAGAAAATAATAATGTTAAGTAGATTTCATTGAAAAAACATATACTTTATACATGTGAAGTTAATTAATTAGAAGGATGGGCTGGTTGAGAGTGAAAGGTCACTGCTCACTGTTACGTTATAGATTGACCTGTTGCCAACTTTTTTTTTTTTTTTTTTTTTTTTTTTTTTTTTGTAACTGCTTTACGTCTCTTTTTAACATCGAGGTCTTTAGAGACGGGAAAGGATGGGGGGCAAGGATGGGGGGCAAGGATGGGGGCAAGGAATGGGAAGGAATTCGGCCATAACCTTTTGAAGGAAGCATCCCGGCATTTGCCTGGAGTGATTTGGGAAACCATGGAAAACTCAAATCTGGATGCCCGGACGGGGATTCGAACCGCCGTCCTCCCGAATGCGAGGCCAGAACGCTAACCGTTACACCGCCCCGCTCGGTGTGTTGCCAACTGAGGCTTACCACTGGATATGGTAAAACTCTGACGAAAGTCCTCCCATCCCACTGATACTGAATACAGCTGGATAGGGCTCCTTCGCCCTCCCTTTTAACCATTTGTAACAAAACCTTCATCTATTTTCTTTCCACTTTCATCAGATTGTTACTGCTGAAAACTGTAATATACACGGCAACGAAAGTAACGATTCCGTTATACTGGTGCAGCTCGTTACTGGTGGTGGCCTGTGGGCCCATTGAAGAGCGCCACTGTAATCGGGCATCGCACCTAGCCTAACGTATACTTACCAGTCAGCACCTGATGAATGGAGCCAGCGCGCCCTAATTGCCGGGTTTCGTTCACCGATACTAACTTACAGACCATCAGCACGGACTTAAAGTGAAATTACCGACCTCCGTGATTTACACCTTTGCGCCCGCTTTCCACCCTAGCCTTACAACCAGTGTAAGAAATATTTGCATACTTATTTTCTGCCGTAACACAAACGAGTCAAGTTTACATCGTCATACACTGAAAGTGTTATTGCGCCTCTGTTAATTCGGTTACAGTTCATAAAGAAGGTGTATGATGAAATTAATTGAGATAATTTATGCTACGCAATCTAGGAATCCAGAAGGAGACAATATCTTTACGACCCGAAGGGCAGTTCGTGAAGCATTTCATACGTTTAGGTATGTCTGCATAGTTTGATTTTGTAGCGGCAATATTAGTTAAGATGTGCTTAGGTTGGAATGCAGCCTGAACCAGAATGTTCTTGTTATAACACAAGGCAGTGGAAATTTAGTTATTATCAATAATTAGTATTAATAATTTCATGAATGCCATGTTAGCGACGACGTGTTGCGATGTAAACTACTCCCATATAAATTCCGCACCGACTTTCCTGATGTTCAGATGCGTTTTATCTGCTCAGCGTATTAAAATATGATCCTTATGAAGTATATAGTCTGCGAGAAAATGAAAGTTATCTAAATATCACTTTAAATGCTTTGTTCTCGTATATTTGAACTATATTATTATTTTGACTATATATATTTTTTTAAGTCTCTGGAACAAGGAGTCTCCGGCGAAGAATATCTCTGGAGCAAAGAGTCACTGGCGAATATCATCACTGGCGAAAGCAATATGGAAAAAATAAGAGAAGAACCGTTAAAGATGCTTCTATATAAGAAATGAAGGGAAGATAAATAAAAGAACAAAATTCTATTTGCTTTGGCTGTATTAATTCATAAAATATAAAAGAAGGGGTTACTGTTATGTTGTAAACGTTTAGAGTAGGAGGCCAAGGCTAGGCGTTATTGAAAGTACTGAACCATGTGATTTGTACAGAAAGGAAATCTATGAGATAAAAACTGTGTAGACTTAGTTGATGCCTATTTAATCTTTTTTTGCGTTGAACATAAACAACAAATAATGCTAAGATTACAATCAGAAAAATAGTTTATTACAAGTATCTAACGAATAATCTATAAATTGACCAGAAAGTTATATGCTACTTAAACACATGTCTTCCATCATATCAGTAAACAATACCAGCACCTGCATTTCCTTGAGGATATCTGCCTTATACTCTGCTGCCAACACAAATTCGAAAAGCTGATATTATTAAGTCATCAGCTAACTTCATCCTCAAGCTGCCGAATTAAATTCTAAATACATTTGTCTAACATCTATAAGCATAAAATTCCCCACTCATTTTACCAGGAAAATTAGTAGAAAAAAGGTAAAAATTTTACAGGAGTTTATTTTTTTTTTTTTTTTTTAATGTATCTTCAACTAGTTGCAATTCTGTCACCTACAGTAAACTTTACATTGTATGCAGAAAACATATTCAAGAGCGCAAAACTATGCCACGCTCGGAAACATGGTGCTTTTTACGATGCGAGTAAAAAGGGTTAACTACCATGAGGCTAGGCGGTGCAGTGCACAGGGGGCCTCACGCTCAGGGGTCCCTAAGCGCACCTCTAGGGGCCCTCAAGCGCAGTTTAGAGGGCCCACGAGCCTTCACGGGAAACTGGCGACCCTAAAGAACAATTCAAGGGCCCCCATCCTCAGTTCAGGGGGTCCTTGTTGACCTAGCTACGCCACTGTTAATTACATTTCCACTGCATTAAAAAAATTATGTTTTTGAATAATTATTTTAAGGAAGTGAACAAAACTATTCACAGACAACTACTGTAAACAGAAAAACTAGAAACCTAATCTGACAAAAAGTAATATAAACTTGGATTATTCAAAGGAGCATGCGGGAGCGTGAAGTTCATTTGCCTCTGCTCTTGACTGTGTTTAAAGCCGTCATGCTGCGATCCTCTTGTAAAAATACTGACTGCGACGAAATAGAAAAGTAGGAAAAGTTAAAACACACGTTATCTGTATTTAAAGTTACATTAAAGAAACACAGTTTAGACGCCGACCAATTAACAGCTGACAAATAAAAGAACTGCGAAATGGACGCATGGTGCAGTATTACACAGAAACTTTCTTTCTAAATGGCGTAAAGTTACATGTGTATTAAAAGCTGTCAAGCTCTCGTTACATAGATTCATGAACAAAAGCATCGCATTCAAATCTAGTCACGAACTCTCGTTTTTGGTGATCAAATTCTTTATTCGAGAGTCATGATATTTAACAACACAACATTAATTAACATGATACACTCCATCAAAAATGTGGTTAAAAATTAAAAATGTATTGTCTTTTGAGTTTAGTCTGTTAAGTTTATGCCTTGCTTTAGATGGACACGAAAGGCGTTAATACTGTCTGGAAATTGTGAATGTTTGAAACATTCTTCTAATTTGAACGAAAAGACGCGATCGTTCCCGTGATAGCAACCTCATCATGACAAACGGCATGGCAATGGTCAAAAAGTTCGAACATCAACAAACTAAATGTAGTCTTCACGGGTGTACCGCCGGATTATGTTGTGGAAACGATATTTTGACGGCTAGCTGCGCCGTCTTCTTCAGGTGTGGAGACATCTGCACTGGTCGGCTGACCCACAGATACTGCGGTACACCCGTGAAGACTACATTGCAGTCATACGCCAGCGCCGGGAAAATCTTCGTTCTTACATCAACAAACTAGTTTGACCACAATTTTATGATCCCAACCTCAAAGAATATCCTGTTTTCCAGACTACTGTTTTCTTTCGAAATCCGTGAATACGAATGACGAAATAGTTTCTCACTATTTCCCTTTACCGATTTTCTTTCCGTCTTTCCAGTACAAACTGGAAAAATGAACTCTCCGAATACATTACTTTGACGCTAAATACCTGTAAAACCAACAAACAAAAAAAATCACCGCGCCGGTCGTACGAGAGAGGTAAACTTACCGCTTTCACAAAAACTGTCTCACTCGGATACAAGCATTAATGACGAAAACATTGAAATTCCGAGGGCGACTATGTTGCTCCTCTTCGTGCAGGTTCGTGCCGGGGCTACCTGGGGCGGGTTGGCTGAGCTCTTGACAGCTGTCTGTCAGGGCGCCAACCAGTGTAATTACCTGGCTCGCTGCACGCAACACCTATCATTTACTCTCCCCTCAGCACACTGTAAATATATACGTAACACTACCAACAAACAAATAACCAGAGGCACAAAACACACGCCATTCAAAATACGCTTACAGTTATCATCGGTAAAAACGTGATTGGCGTTCGGCCGTCTTATTAATAGAGTTCCAATTGCTCGCGCAATCCGCTTATGCCTGGACGACTAATCTAACCCGGAAGTCTTAGGAGGAATTCATTAACGAAGCGCCCATGCATTCTTCACAGACAACAAGCAAGCCAATAAGGTATGTAGTTGCAAGCTTCCTCATTTTTATAATAATTACATTAAGTATTCTGATACACAATTAATGACCACCACTACACACACTTCACAAAGAATTCAAATTGACGACCTAAAACCAGCGTGTTACCCACTATGCTGCTGGGGCCCATATTAATAATATGCTTAATTACTATATTTCGAACATGGAACTGACTTAGTACTCAGACAACTTAACAAGAAGCTACCACACAACTCAGTTCATACTATATGGGAACATTACTCTTTGAAAGACACCTACCCGTTGATGCAAAACCTTACTATGGATGAGGATAACAAGACCTACAGTTTCTGAAATCTACAAGAATTTCATTTAATTGTTTTATGAACACAGTGGACCAGGTGAAAGTGAACAGGTAAAATAAATGTTATGCACAACCAGATGACAGCAATTAACATTTACATAACTGCATCATTAATGGGGCTTCCACATAAAGCCTTATGAGAGTGCAGTTAATGTTTGGAACTGCAGTTTGGAGGATGTAGGTTTGGTCAGATTTTGGTTCTACGCAGTTCTCAATGACAGTCCAGTCAAATGCCAAGATGGCTTCATCCCATTCAGCATGGCCAATCCCCTGCTGGGTGTAATGGCTCCGATGCTGATGAGGCATAAAACCATTAAAAATCAAAACCAGAAAAAAAAAATAATTTCACCAGATGACACTGTTGCTGTGAAATGGAGAAGTCAGAGATGAAACATTGTGGAATCAAAAAATGTCAAAGCTGATGATTACAGCACTGAAATGCGAAAAAATGTTCTGCACAAAAATAATAAGCATCATCCATTGAAGCTATAATATACTTATTAACAATGCATATTGCATTATTGGCCAGCATATCCCTGAAGGGTTCAGCCACTAATTAACAGAGTTTTGATTTACTATGCATGCGTCTCTGTCATGGCTACATTAATCTAACCGGTATCCTAAGAAACAAAGACATGGGCGCATTCTGGTGTACTGTGCCAGAGGTGAAGGTCAGATTAAGAGCATTTAAAATCCCTGTCAAAATAGGGATCCAAACTGGGGACCATTTGATGTCCAGTCAGATGCCTCAACTACTGAGGCACCAGGCTGCTTATTACAGCTATATTCTACTTTCAATATGAGAAGATTAGTGACCGAAATCTATCACAATTTGCCATGGATTTTTTAAATTGGAATATTGATTATTCAGAGATGATTATGTTGATATTCAATTTGGTGATGGGAGAATCTGATTGCGATTGATATTTCAAGTATCTTGAACTGTTTGTCATACACCAATACTTAAGTTATTTGTGGAATAACACTTTGAATCCACAATTTTGCTGCTTTAACAGTTGATGGACACCACAAAGATATTTAAAACTTGTGGTTGATATAGCCAAAATATCACCACTGAATTATCATGCTGTTGATGCCAGGGAATTGATCTATACAAAGTCTCCAAGACACAGATAATGCTATTTAAAGCAAAATAAACATGCAGGTCAGTGCAAATAAATTACTACTAAATGTGGAAGAGGCAATTCATTTCATTCTACCAGCAGACCATGTTGGAGAATGACTTCAAAATTTCTCATCTAATTGATGTGCTCTCTTAGTGGGAAGTCTGAAAACATTTCATACTGTTGATACAATGAAAAAGTCTCAATCCATTCAACTTTAATTAGAATGGACAAATTCAACAACTTCTTATAAAAGTTTTTATGCATCCTTCCATTTAAAAGTAACAGCTACAATAATCAAAATTGAAACAGGAAATTAGTATATTTTCATTTCCCACTCAGCTATAACATCACCTTTTGGGAAAATACCTCACCAATGCGGAAGATATTTAAGCCACAAAAATGCAGTTGGAAGAATCAGTCATAGATTAAGAACATTTACACAGCCCAGAAGTATGGCTACAATTGTCAAGAGTATTTAAAAAAATAATAATAATGAAATTGGTGAAGACGTCAGTCCCAATAATGAAATACCTAGGTATGCTAGGGATAAATACAAAACTCTACACAGATTTCAAATAATTACAAAGTTCACAGAGAAGGATGAAAGTATGCTGTAGTTTTTCCATTCAGTGAACCATCAAAACAAATGTAATTAGCTTTTCATAAAGATGACAGCTTACAGGCCAGTTCTCCAATAAAATACACAATTTATGGTGTGAAATATTTTTTACTCTAGAATTTGGAAAGTAAATAGGACTGGGACAGCATTAGTATCAGAGAGATAACATTCTATAAAATTTACTCTTTATCACTGATGAGGTTGTACTTTTTTCATATAAACTTTTTGCAAAGGTAACAATTAACAAGGGTCTCTAGAATTTTAGTTGTAAATGTAGTAATTACTACCATAAATTATGTGCAGATAATTCAAACTGGCAGATATCATGTGCCATTTTTTATTGCCAAGGAATCAACTGGCATTCATTAATTGCTAATATTATGGGTACTCATATTGATATCATGTACAGTCCCAACACCCTTGAGACTGCTCTGCCATGGAACTATGGTATGCACACCTGAGTAATTAGTCCTACAAATTTTTGTGACAGTATGAAAAGACATTGCTTCAATTAGAGATGACTGGGTTGCACTGGTCCTTTTGCAAGAGGGAATTTTGGACCTATTTGCAATATGAAATTGAAAATTAAAACTAAGAATGTTAGAAATTATGGGAATCAGCTTCCTAACTAAAACATTAAATAGATCTTGCCAGTAAAGGATTTTGGATTCTTAAAAGTGCCTAGGAAAATAAAATTCTTGGATCAACATTTCAGCCATGTTTAACTCTTATAACTCCTAGCTTAATTGAATTATCTTCTTAAAAATTAATTCTATTGCTCAGAGTGTATTATTTCACTTCTGCTTCAGCCATTACTGAAAACAAAAATAGCTATTTTCCAAAATCCAATATTGTAGGTTTTTTTTATATACATATTATTTTCCTGTTTTTTAAGATGAAGTACCAAATTGTTCATTATCTCAATCTGGTAATTTAAATACAACGCTACCAGTTTTCATTTAAAATGGATTACATGATTTTCTTTGGTGTTTTTAATTCCATACATTCAACAATATTGACCTGATTTGCTCTGCACTTTTCATCTGAAAACGGCAACGAAGTTGAGAATGACTTTAAAACACTACTGTTGGTGAAAACTGCAACACCCAGAAGGAATGGTAAAATCACTCCAAAATTGGAGGATGTGTAGAACATTGGAACCATGATCAGTGATCAAGGCCGCAGAGAGATGGCATGCACGTAGAAACCAGTTTAATGTTACGCCACTCTCATTCAGTTCAGAGCCAACAAATGAAGCGGAAATGTGCAAGTAAGCACCGGAATACTCCATCATGTCATAGGGATGACCGCTATCTTGTCCATATGGCTGTAACTGACAGAACAGCTTTGCCAACGGTGTTGGATCAAGTTTTGAGTGCCACTACTCATGTGGACGTATCTGCATCGATGGTTCGCCACTGTCTAAGGTGTGGTGTTCTGGTGGCATGCATGACAATGTGTTGGGTTCCATTGACCAGAAATTACCAACAATATGGTGGAAAAACTGCTACATAATTATTTTGCGTTTGGAAATTCAGCCGTTATAAAATTTTGTATCAAATGATGTTTCAAGAAATTGAGTTCTATATTGCATTGAAAACACGTTTCTTGTAACAGGATGGGAAAATGGGGAAAGAAACCAGAGAAGAAACCTCACTACAATAAACAAAATAAATAGATTTCACATTTCACAAACTGGTAAAAGGTATTACTGTGGAAATGTACTATGTGGAATGGAAAAGACAACCATACTCATAAACAAGATGTTGATTTTTGGCAGAAGGTAGTAGGAAAATTTTCTTTTGAATGCAAGGGTGCCAAGTAGTGGAATAAATTACAGGGAGATACATATTGTGAACAATTACCGTCAATATCAAAACAGTTTAAATTAAAAATTTGTGAAATGCATAAGTGTGTGGAGAAACTTCCACTTCAGCAGATGCTCCATCACAATTAATGCAGTGATAATATTTCTCCAGAATTATCGTTACAGCATTTTCTTGCCTCCCTGCACCATCACCCCAGCTGACCAGGCCACACTACTTGGGTTATCCATTAACTAAGTGGATTTCCATGTGATCTCACCTGACCTCGTTTTTATACATTTTGCTTATGATGCTATACAACATTTACAACATTCAGTAAGAATTATACTGTATTCAATAAACAATCTTGTATTAAAGTAAACACACATATATACACACAGCTCAGCGGACAATGTTCGCAGCCGGCCACTGAGATAGGATCTCCAATCATAACCAATAGAACATGATGTTGAGGTGCCCCAACCAGGCCACTGCCTCCGACATAGCCGAATTTAAATCTTCCAGACTACCAGGAAAGGCACGCAGTGGGCAGTCCTGCACAATGTGTGACACAGTTTGTGAAACCTCAACGCAGTCACAGTATGGAGAATCTGTCCAGCCCCAGGTGTGGAGAGTTGAAGCAGCTCTTCCCGTACCATATCTAATGCGATTTAATTTTGCACCAAATTGACTGCGCTAAGTTGAATCCTGGTAGTTTTGAGCATGGATTGGTAATTTGCACTATGCCCTTTGGTGTTGGTGGTGCACATTCTTCTGCACAGCTATCGGTAGGGCTGAAGGAGTTAGAAGTTAGACTGACAGCAGTCTTCCAGGCAGGGCGACGTGACTTCAGCCGTGTTTTGTATTCCCTAATATCTCCATGGATGGGAAGAGCCCCATTGTTCAGACTCAACCATGGCTTTATTAGATGCTTTTGCCTTCTGATGTGAGGTGGTAGTATGTTGCTGAGCACTGGCAGCCACTGGATAGGTGTAGGTAGAAGCGTGCCACTTACGGTGCGCATTGTTTGGCGATTTGCATTAGCTCCCCATGAAGTTCCTGCCAGCCACTGACCTCGTTAACTGTCTCATATATATGCATGAACAAGGTTTAAAACTGAAATATTGTTTTAAGTGTGATTGTCTTTTCTTCTTTTTTGCGTTTGTTGTTCCCAGCTACCATTATCTATCAAAAGTTTAATATTATGCTTTTTCTTTCCCTATTACGAAAATTGTGGATGAAAGACACAAGGATAAAAGCAGATGTAGATCATACACCTAAAAGAGAAATAATGTGTTCAGGAAAAAGCACAATTTTTCACTTTCTTACATCAATGTTTGGAAAATAACCAAAACTTCTGGGACATTGAACATGGTTTCAGATATAATTTTATGTTTAAAAAATAAATCTGGAGTACTTACCTCAAATAATACATCTACAGACGAAGAAAAACTTACCTCAGAGTCAATTTTCCTGCACTCTGGATCGTCTTCGTCTACTTCAAAGTACAGCTCCGTTGAGGTGATTGACACCATCCCAGGTGCCACAATGCCTGGTGCTATCAGCTTGGCTTTTGTGCTGATGTTTACTGGTCCTGTAACGAAATTTAATTTCTGGTCCTTTATTTCGTGAGAAGTTACAATACGTAAATGTAAATATAATCGACGTATTTAGTTTTTTTCATACAAATGTCATGAGTTTCTTTCCTGCATCTGAAGTTCAGTAAGTCGCTAGCCACCAGTGAGCTTAACTTTACAAAAGGAAAAAAGATCAGTAATTGGCCCAGTCCATAGAAGTAAACTTTACGAATCCAGCAATAATTCACTGTGAGAGCAGCTGGAGATAAAAAAGGCTACAGTGGTGGAAATGTAGCATCCAGCCATATAGAATATGACATTAAGAAAGCAGAGCCATTACTTACACTGTATTCTAATCTACAGCACTTGCCTTAATGCAGAAATATAATCAGTGATACTGCAGTATTTTGGATTGTGTGTGTGTGGGGGGGGGGGGGGGGGGGAGGGGGGACAGGAGAACCTGCATATCACCAACAAATGTCTTAAGTGTACTTAATATGGTGATATCTCTGTACAAATAGATGACTAGAAACTGTAACACTCAGTGTCAACTAATATTCTGGCAAGGTACACTTAAATCGGTGAGGTACCCCTTTTCTCTTACATTACGCTAGTGGGGTCTAGATTCAGCCTATCAGAGAAGATGAGAAAAATGACTTACACTTGATACATTGCAAAAAGAAATGTTTGGCAGTATCTGAACATCTAAAAATGTATGAACTTTTAGCAGCTAAAAAATTAATAATATTAAGTGTATAAGTCCTCTATAAAAATTAGACACTAGCTGCCGGTAGTAATGATCTTATTGTCTTATATGCAAATAAAAGACTAGATATTGCTTTCATAAATTAAACTGAATGTGATCTGTGCCATTTTTCTTTTTGATAAATAAAGTTCAGCATTCTCTACATGTTATCAAACCAGTTCTCATTATTAGGGCCCAGCAAATTAAAGTAATATGTGAACTAAAACCCACTAACAGATTTAATAACTAAGGAAATATTTACCACAGCTAAATGAGGACAGAGAACAACACCACATATTATGTATATCATTGATATACTACCAAAGAAATGTGAACACATCAGAAGATGGGAGGGGAAGAAATTTTTAAAATATTTCCCTCAATTATGAGAATACATTATAAGCAAAGGTGAAAAAAGGAATGAAGGGGAGAGGTAGACAACCAGTACCCAAAATTAACATCATGAGGGAAGGAACATTAATACGCCAATAAGACTTTCTCAATCTAAACAACATTTTTTCAACCGAGAATATGATTTTGCTGCAAAAAATAATAGCGTGTAAAAATAAGGGTTATCAGTGACTGGGAAATAAACACCTAGGGTCCTATCTATACTGCAAACATGCAAACAAAAGTTAACTGAAGAATCCCATATCAAATTTGTAAACCCATTTTCTAATATGGTGGGGATGGAGGGAGGAGGAAACTCAGATAATACAAATATAGGCAAAGACAATGTGGCAGCAAGAACAAGATAATCAATGTCTAATTGATGAGAAAGGAAAATCCTTATAATTTAATTAATTTGCTAAATGGAAATAAATCAACTATGAAATTCACACAATAACTAAGTTTACATACAATTTTTTAAGATAACCTAGGACAGTTTGGAGAGATAATTTATATGGGTTTCAAGCCTTAGCTCAACTCTGATAATACAGAAATAACCTTAATGAATTTGCCGCTTTAAAACTTGTCCAATTCTGATCTTGGTATTTCATAGTACAATTTTTGCAATGATCAATTGATTTTCCATTATGACCAATGTGTGATTACACAGAAGATCACTGAGCTTGTATATGGTCCTGTATTTCTGTGCATGGTTCACTGAAGACTGTAATACTGAATTTAATGAAAGGTACGTGCAATTGCACAGTGACAGTCTCCTGTTTCAAAATGTTAAATGTTTCTAATTATCATACAGAATCATTATGTGCTTGCCTTCTCATACTGAAATAAGATAGTCACAAGTTGAATAAACTCTGCTGCTGTACAAAGAAAAAATGACCCTAATTTTCTGAAGCAATCAAAATAGAAAATTTTCTCCTCATACTCCTCTAATGTTAGTCCATCATAAAATTTACAACGAAACTGATGCTGAAATAAAATCCACATAAACAGGAGATAACATGGTATGAATAAGATAAACAAATATTATAAATTGTCTGGACATATAAGGAGACTTAATGGAGATGTAATATAAGAGATATGAAGTGTAAATAAATATTAATAGAAAATTTGTTCTTAATATTCTTTGTACACAAGAGGAAGCTACCTATTTTTAGACTCAATAAATACTAACCCAAAATTATTGTTGGATATATTTATTCCATTTCCGTATTCACTGTAATCATGACTCTGTATACAAATTTTATTATTATTATTATTATTATATACTTCTGTCAGCAGCAATACTAAGTATTATCATTCATTTCTTCTATACTTACAACAAATTCTCTGGTATGTTCTTTTACTTTCTCTAATCTCTATTATAAAAGGCAATATTATTACCTTTCGAGTCCATTTAAAAGTTGAGGAGTAGTATAAAATGAACATTTCAAGATATTAGATGTATACGTATGATGACTACATGCAAACTGACCAGTAAGATCCACGTCTAGATCACGGTCATCGGCAAGAAGTTCACTGTCGTCCATGAGGTCAGTAGACTGTAGTTGTTGCTGCTGTGCACGTGATGCAGCCAGCTGGGCATGAAACTCTTCCCGTGCCTGTGAGTAATGAGATTCTCTTAAGAACTGAAGTATAAAGGAAACACAGTGTTGTGTCATTATTTACCTTAGTCATGATTATACCTGTAGTATTGCATCTTCTGGTGCCCCATGTTCAATGGCGGCCTTTAGAGTAGCTTCAGGATGACTTGAACCCAAAGGGTTATGGACAAATCTTTTTCTTCTCCTAGCATCATCCTCCCAAGCGTCCAATTTCCAGAATTCATTCAATCTGAAAAATTATTCATTTATAGCAGTAAAACTGTGGTATGTTGAATACAAAAGTCTCTATTAGAAAGAAAAAAAAATGTAAATTTGCAAAGTGTTACTGTCTGCCCTTTCCATTGCAATCAGCACTAATGGTCACAACAACATTAAACATAACGAAACTTGGCACCTCTGCTAACAGGCTGGTTAGTAGGATCTAGTCAGATCTAGGTAAAACATGAAAGTATGTGCACCACAAGCAACACTCAACTTTCTTCCCCTTACACCACAGTATACTAAATTAGCTAGAAGAATCTTATGATCAGCACAATTAAAGGCCTTAGCTAGATCACAGAAGATTCTCAGGAAATTTAATTCCTTATGTATTGATTCCATAAGTTGTCTAAAAAGCAAAAAATGTTGACTCTGTTGAAACACCTTGCGTAAAACCAAATTGTGCTTTAATGAGCAGGCCATTATTATATGGATATAATATCCATAAATTGCTTTTCCAAGATCTCTGAATATGCCGATAGAAGTGATTTGGATCCATAGTTCTTAATCTCGGAGGTATCACACTTCTTATAAAGTGGTTTGATTATTGACTTCTTGAGTGAGGAAAGATATATTCTTCAAGAGCTATCACAAATAAGAATGATAACTGTTTCTCATGCTAAATAGTTAGGGTCAACTATTAGGTGAAATAGACAGAATATTTACTATGAAGCTGGACATCCATGCACAATAATGATTACAAAGCTTCCACTTTTGTGGGTTATCTGGTACATCCTTTTCTATGTTTGCTGGTCTCTCCAACATTTACCCTCCACTACTTGTCGCCGTTCAACTTCCATTACCTTTATCTGTTATTTCTTAGTCCATACATCTTGTGGTCTTCCAACTGATGTCCTTCCTATCGCAACAGTCCTAACTTTGGAATTCTCCCCTCCTCTATCCTCATGATATGTCCCAATCTTTTCTTCATTAACATCACTTCCAATGCTTCAACTTTTAATCTCTCCTTGATGTTTTAATTTCTTATTTTGTCCTTTCTTGTGATGTTCTCTATTCATCTTAGAAACCTCATCCCTGTCACCCATAATCAGATAATATTTCAGATTATTCAAGTCCAGGTTTAAGAGCCATATGTCAAAACTGGCTGAAAAGTATGCTTTATAGAGAAAGATTTTGACATCTTTCCCGACCTTCCAAGTCAGATTACATCCTTTATCTGATGATAAAATTGTCCACTCTTCCTTATTGTTCATATTTCTTCCTCCAGGTTTTAGTCTTGCTTTCAAAATACACAAACCACTCCACCTTTTCCAATTTCTTGCCATTTCTTGCCACTGAATAACATATTCTTTGATAGGACAGTGTTTCTTCGCTATTTTGGTTATTTACACAGTCGTCTCCAAGATATGTTACCCCACTGCACTCCACTGTTTTATTAATTCCCTTTCCATGTTCTGTTCTGTCTTGTCCCTTATCCATAGGTAACCAACATACGTCATAACCTTTAACTCTGCTGAGCCTCTATATCTCTACACTTCTTAAATTACTTCGTCTAAAACAGGGGTGGCCAACCCAAATGATCTTGCGGGCCACTATTATTCTTACATGTAAACATTGATAATATAATAATAATGATAATAAACGCACATTTTATAGAAATATATAACACTAAAAATGGGCCGCGGGTTGGGCACCCCTGGTCTAAAACCATATTAAAAAGAATGGGTGCAATTCACTTCCTTGCCTAACTCCGCATTCTGTGTGAAACCAATTCAAGTGTCTACTACCTATCCACAAACACTGTTCCTTATGGGTCCAAAATTTCATCATTTATTCCTCTCTCATTTTAAGCTTAACCGTATGGTTTTTCTTTGTACTTTACCATCAATAGAAGCTACTGCTGTGTCATTGCCACATTCACATGTTTACTTTATGATTTGTCCAAGTATTAAAATTGTATCTATCATTGATCTTTCTTACCTAAATCCATGCTGTTCTTTTCTAGCTAATTCTTCTATTCTGGATGATTTTTTCGTATCATTTCAGGCTGTGAATCAGCAATGTATTACCCATGTAATAATTCTCAGACTTTGATTTTCTCCCTTTCGTATGAATAGGCACCATGACACCCTCCCTACAGTTCCTTAAGACTCCCTTCCTGCAGTTCTCTGGTGTTTACCTTCCTTTCCAAACTGCCCACACAACTATACACAGCCCTTGCATTGCCACTGCTCCTGCTATTTTTACTGTTTCCACTTTTACCATTTCAGTGTCCTTATAATTATGGAGGTATTTTAAATAAATGAGTAAAAATTACTTATAAATAATGTTCTCGGGTGAAAGACTTCGTAGTTATGCATGAAAATTACTTGTTTGCAGAACTCACATAATTAACAGCAGCGTATGTTTACTAACTACAGCTGTATTTAGATAGTAATACTGATTTTAAACATACTTAGCTCCTTGTGGGTCAATATATCCCCAGGCACCATGTTTGTTAGACATAATATTGCGCACTTTCTCCAACAGCCTGCTGGCGATGACATTGTCTCTGCGGCGAGCTGCTGTTATCAGATGATCACACATTCTTTCTTCCTCACGCCGGTCAAGAAGAGTTTGTGCACACTGTGACTGTAAATGACGAAACAGAATTATCAGCGACTAAGTAGCTGCAGACCCCAATTTACAAAAGTGCCAGAAGATCACAATACAGAATTAAAGAATTTTGGACAAAAAAAAAAAAATGGTTCAGAAAGAGAACACTTCTCAATAGTTTCATACTGGCAACATCATACTACACTTTTTATTCTGTTGGTTTTCTTTTTATAAATATATGTAACATAAAATGTAAAAGAAATTCTCTCAAAATAAATTCTTTTAATAAAAATTCTTCACTTTAAGTTGAACTATTTCCTACTACCCCAGCAAACTGTTACTCACCTGAAGTTTAATGGGAACCAATATTAGTATGATGCAGAATTTGCTAAGTGTTCCAACACAACTTTTGTCTGTTATACAGGAAAATTTGGTACGATTATAAATACAAATGGGAATTTTTCCTCCAGGTATTAAGACTCTACATTCAGAGATACATGTAGAGTAATCAAAACTACACATAAATTTGCACGTGGAGCACAAGACACAAGCTATGTCATGCAAACAAGTTGCATCACAGATCCAGAAAATTATCAACTGATGGGATCTAAAAGCTGGAAACAAAAGAAGTACATAAAAATGACTTCCAGGTGATCCCTTATTATTATTATTATTATTGGCAAATTCTCCCAATAAATGAAAGACATTAAGCAATCAAGTTTCTTTTTGAGTTCTTCTTGTTGTTCCAATAGGCTTTCATTCTTTCCGAGAAAGCTTGTTTGCGTTCTACCTACCACTTTGGTCTGTATTGTTTTTGTTTTGGTTGTTAAGTTATAACTTCCCATTTGTCTACTTTGTGTCTGAAGGTGTCCCTTTCTAAGATGTCTGTTGCTCCTATGTTTGCACTTTTAAGATCCTTCCAAATTCCATTCAGCCAAGGTTTCAGATTTTTAAGTGAAGTTACATAATCTATTATCTTTTTTGTCAATCAATTTTCTGGTAACCTCTTAAGGTGACCAAAGAATCTCATTTGCCTTTTCTTGATGTCAATTTCGATGTTTGAAAACTTTTCTGTTGTTTTGATTGATTGTAGTCTGTAACCATCTTTAGTGAGTCTTGCTCCTAGAATTTTTCTAATGATTTTTCTCTCTACTTTTTTTATTTCTTCAAGGTAATGTTTTCTGTTAAGTGTTAACGTTTCACTTGCATAGAGGACTGTTGGTTTTATGACTGTGTTATAGCCAAATTTTGGTCTGTCTTGACATGGATTATTTGTTGTAGAGATTATAATCATTTCCTCCAGTTTACAGCCAATGACCAGATCGGTTTTGCACACAAGGCTCTTCATTTTCCTCTGTCTTCCTATCAATTCTCAATCACCAACCTCTCCTCTCATCATCAAACACCCTTCTAATCATCACAGGCATTTGTCACTCAGTCTTCCTTAGGGATGTTTACCTCATATTTTCATGTCACAAAGTCCAACCCTTCTTGCTTTTGTTGGGAGACCGGCAACAGCATGAAACAGGGGATTACATGTGGGGATGAGAAATACTGAGGACTACAAGTGCTTTGGAACCACTACTGTAACTGTGAAGGACCTATAAGAAAGCTAAAAAGTGATGACTAATGGCTCTCTGGTTAAGCTACTATAGGAATAACAAGCCAGTAGTGGACAGGTCATTGCAGTGGAGATCAATGGGATAGGAATTATAGGACTTTTGTACGAACCTTCCCAGCATTTTTCTGAAATAATTTTAGGAAACTATAAAAACTAATAAATGGATGGCCAAACCAGGGACTGAACCTGTCTCATCCCTAAAATTACCCTGAGGTCCATTATTATTAACCTTTTGAACTAGTCCCACTTCTGCTACATTGTACCTTTCTTCAAAACACTGAATACATTACTATGTGTGTTTAAATGGTTCTGTTACAAATTCAGAAAGCAAAACATACAAGCATATTTTTCCATAAACTCTCTAAATCTTTAAAAAACATTATTTGTGATCAAGAATGTTCCTACATACCTCAAAGTCTGCATGTTTTAATACGTCATCTGCTCGCATCCTATTCAGGATAAATTCTGCTTCATTGGCAACGCGTACTATGTGATCCTTCATTGCATGAGACAACAATCTAAAAAGTGACAATTGTAAGTAAATAATAAAGAAGAGAGAAAATAATAAAAGAAAAATCCATACAAATCATTTGTCACTAACCTTCCCTCATTTATGAGTTCAATAAAAGCTAGGCCTGCATGTTTTTGTAATGAATTTTGCCACTCTTGTGAACACAAAAGCATTACCAGCTCAACTACTGAATTACTATTTTTGAATGTTGTTAACCCTGAAAAATAAAGTAACCAGTTAAAGTGACTTTAATACTTTATAAATTATTTTACAAAGAAATAAGGGGTATCCAAAAACAAATGAACAATCAGTCAATAGTAAATCGTGCAACATGCTAGCTACTCATTCCATCACAAATTTTAGGAAACTTTTACCTTGGAATCCTAGTAACAGCAAATGGATATAAAAAGACAATAAAAGCATTACAATTATATTTATGATTCCATAGGGACAAGCTTTAAATTTAATAAAAACAGGTGTCATGCAAATCTTAGACATAACAGGTAAAACAGTTTATTGAAATAACTTAAACAGGTACATAGAAACATGGAACATTGTTTTTGCACTACATCTAACAAAAAATTCACACACACAAAAAGGATTCGTAAAAACAAAATTTACAAAATTTTAGTTTCACTTTTTTTAAGATGGTATTAATTTTAGCACTCTAAATTTTTGAGAACTATGTTATTGGTAAATGAAAAATTAAAATTTTTTATAAATAAAATGAATACCACAAATAATTACTAACAAAAACATTTCACTGAATATTACTATTTCATGCTACAAAATCCTTATACTTTTCTTCTAATAAGTGCATATGATCATTTCACTATTCAGAATTCTTATCCCCCATACAGATAAAGCAATTAGGAAGCAAGTAGCATGCACCTAATTGAAGTAATATATCATATTGTGAAGTCCCTGCTAAATACAAATCATTAGAAAATCTAAATTTTAGTAGTATCACACAAGTGATTAAATTATGAAAAACACTTCTGTCTAAAGCCAGGATGAAGAAACCACAGAAAAAGATCTAGATTCCTTGGTGTAATAAAGGATTTAGTAAAAAATACAAATGACTAATACCTCATCTCAATAACTATAATGGCTCAGAATCATTTCATGAGAATGAGAAAACTTTATTCAATATTTGACACCCTACTCTTTTATGACTTGTCACACAGAAGATGTGTTTCTCTAAACAGAGTTAGAACCATCCATGGTCGATGTGATTCATTGTTTCAGAAACAGGGTCTGTCTCCTCCCTTCATTGTGTCGATAATGATATGATATTTTGTACATCATATTGTTAGCCAGCGCAAGGGCATTCTCTGGATCTGTCGATGAATTCATGAAAGCCTCCAAGTCAGCAAAGTAGTGGTTAAAAATATGTTGACTTGCTATTGTGAACTAATGCCTGGTCTGCTGTGTCATTTATCAAAAATACAATTGAATATGTCATAAGGAAACAAAAGAAGCTGGATAGTAAAAAAAAAAAAAAATTAGAATATGGGAATAAATCATCACTTGCCATGAATAAGGTCAGGATGACATTGACAAACAAAAAGAGATGCTGTAATCATCAGGTACATTCTGGCAGGATAGTGCAGAAAAAGCAAAAAACATGAAGACAAACATTATCGTAATTTTTTATGGAAATTATTTTTCAGGTGGAGAGCATAAAATGTTTAGTGTAGTAGTCAAACAGCAAATAATTTTTTTGAGACAAGGAACTGGGAGGAATTCAGATATGGCCTTTTCGAGGAAGTACCCTGGCAGTAAATTTTATTAAACCATTAAAAATTGAAATTTGGATAACTAAACAGGGATTCAAATCCTTGTAAATGCCAGGTCTTACTGCTACTGTTCACAGCGGTTGACTGTGTGAAGCTAAATTGTGTGAGAAATTTAAATTGGTACAGCAATACGAGAGAAAATAAGGAAATAAAGTAATTACCGAAGGACACAGAATCAAAATAATACAAAAATAATAGATGTATAGGGGTGAAATTTTTAAAATTAAACTGTAAAAATAAATTTGTGTAAACATAAATAATAAAAAAAAAAACTCAAAACAAACATAAATATCAGTAAGAATTGGGGAGTAAGCATCTTTGGGAAGATGAACTTCATTTCAGCACAGGAATTACACTAGTCATAAACATATCGTATGACACAGTTGACAAATTCAAAGCCTGGGGGAATAATATGATAAGAAGACTGTGAATCATCTTAGGCGGTATATGGTGGTTATTTGTTTGTAATGACTGGAATTCATCAGATGTAAGTTGCATGAATACCAGATCAGGTGGATAGTTGGAGTTTATTTATGCTTGCTTTTTCAATATTGTTGGACTACTTGGGGGAAGAATGCAGTCACAACATACAAGTCTGCCAGGGATACTCAGGAAATATTCATTATGGCTTTATGTCTGGCTGACGTCCAGGTCATTAGGTGTAAAATTTCACATTTTTCGTTGGCATTATTTTGTAAATTAGAGGTGGAAAATGACTGGGGGCAAGGAACAGGTAGGAATTTGGCTACAGAGAGATAAATCATCACCTAAGAATATGGCAAGGGAATGAGAATTGTTCAAAGTTCAGAGTATGGCAAAGGTCATCACTAAAAATCATAAAGCTGTCCTCTACATGTGTCCAGATCTTAAAGATATCATTTATAAATCTAAGGAAAAAAGGAAATAGCTTTTAGGTAATATAAATAACAAAGGACAGGGAAATGACCCATCACTCCCCAAAGTAGAAGACTTTGATGAGTGAAAAAGCCAGTCATGGGGTAAACTTCAACGTTTTCAGACTTCCCGAAGCAAATAAAACTTCAGCATCTGCACACCTACTGAGCCATACGACTCGGTCCCTAGCACATTAGTAAGGTGTAAAACTAAAATATTGTATATGATTTTGTTTGTCTCGTATGTGTTTCACTCGTCACAACTTTAAACTTTGGTGAGTGATAATCCATTTTCCCTTCCTTTTACTAGTTATTTTGCATGAAAGTTGTTTCCTTAATATTACATACATTTTTTTCACTTTTTACTGCCTTAACCCTTTGACTGCTGTAGACGCGTTATCGCGCGTGGCTACTACTGCGCCCAGGTGCTCCAGACGTGTATACACGCGCCGCCTTGCCGCTCTGTCTCTGCTCCAGACGTGTATACACGCGCCGCCTCGCCGCCCTGTCTGTACTCCAGACGTTTTAACACGCTAGCCTCTTAGCGGCCTGGCTATGAAGCCATATTTCCACCCAGGGTGGTTAATTGTTTTCCTCATTCGGCCTTTGAGCATTGGCAGCTGCGATCTAATTTGTGTTGCTCTTTTCCTTTTAGTTTTCGCTGAGAAAATGGCATACAGTCATTATTTTTGTTAACTGCTTAACGTCTCTTAACAGCGAGGTTTTTAGAGATGTTAAAGAATGGGGGGCAAGGAATGGTAAGGAATTCGGCCATGGCCTTTTGAAGGAAGCATCCCGGCATTCACCTGGAGTGATTTGGGGAAACCATGGAAAACCCAAATCTGGATGCCTAGACGGGGATTTGAACCATCGTCCTCCCGAATACGCCGTCGTGTTTGTACCGCGGAAGAAATCATGGAGATTATTACTAGAAGCGACAGTGAATATAATCACTTTAATATGGATGACAGTGATAACCCTTCGACAGGATCTCGATGTAATTTTCCTAAGCTGTGTACATCAGCTAGTGGAAAATGACCATTTTTCAGAGTTTGAAGCTACAGATTGTTCGAGCGAAATGTGTGGAAAAAGAGAATGCTTTAGTGACGTGTTTGACAGCATGTGCTTGTCGATTAAGCTGCAGGACACAAGTGTGGATTACGTTAACATTCCAGCAGTTTGTCATTTTTCCTGATATTTCTAACGGAATATCATATGATATCTAATGCTGATGAGACCAACAGATACGCGAGAATCAATTCACACTATATTTTCACTATGAGGTGGTTTAAAAACTTTAGATGTTATATTATTTGTATCTGCGGTTTCAAATCGCAGAGCGACAGCAGAAGAACTCCACACACAACGCTCCAGATGTATTCAGCACACAGCGGTCCGGTCTAATGCGGCATTCCAGCGCAGGTAAACAGCTTCGGCGTAAACAAAGCCGCACTCAGCGAGGGCTCGGCCGGCCGAACCGTAGCAGTTAAAGGGTTAAACTTTGGTGAGTGATGGGTGTTTCCCCCCATCTTTTGTCATTTATGAATCTGAGTTACAAGGGTAGTTTGAGAGTGCCGTAGATCTGATGATAGATCTAGTGCGTTGAAAGAAAAAAGAAATTATTGCTACAATGTGCCAAGGAAATGAGAAAAGCGAGAGTAGGAAGGTTGTTATGAGAGTGCTGGTGAAAAATAAGTTCTATAGCGCAGGAATCTGAGATGTTTGTGTAATGAGACGTGACATCAATGGTGTCAAGAATGGAATCTCCAGGAAGCAGCACAAGTGCTATGGCAAGATGCACCAGGAAATGCTGTGTGTAAAATGGCTGACTTTAGGCTGGAGGCATTGATATTCAAAGGCTGAGATTTTCTTTCAATCTACAATTCTCTTCACTTTTACCTAATTTTTAGTATTAACGCCAGAGAATCAACATCAGATTTCAAATATTTATTACAGAAGGAACATGAATGTTGTCGGACACCTGTGAATCACTTACATTCTATATGGTGTCCATTGAATTATTTCCAATTTGAGTAGTCTTGAAGCAGAATTTCTGGACCATCGCATATTTCACTTTTCTCAAGAAACAATTGGTTGTGACAAATTAAATTGCCACAACATCCATTAATATTTGTATAACCATAAAAGTTAACCTACAAATGTAATAGCATGTCCTCAACTTTGAATTCATGTATAATTCTATCATTTAAACAATGAAACTAGATTCAATTAATATTTTTATCCAGCAAATTGAAACGTCTTAATTCAAAATGAACCTAAGATGATGTACAATAATAAAAAAAGGGCAACAATTTAGAAGAACTAAGAGCTAAAATATTTCATCAATGGTATAAACAGAGAAGCCCACCGCAATGATTTTTTATTTTATTGTTAACTGGGATGGAACTCAAGTCCCAGTGGTTATCTCCACACAAACATGTTTTGGTTTCTTTGCAGACTATCCTTCAAGATTCATCATCAATTATTTTCAAACCAATCTGCACCCTTATTTCCTATTTTTGATACATTATCACCAAACAATGAGGAACACAACTGTTAGATGTGGCACAAGAAAGAAACTTTCACTGTCTAAATTAACTGTTTTAATTGGAAAGCATTTTTGGTGCACTTATCATCAAACAAAGAGAACAAAACCAAGATATATGTGAAAATGCAACTCTACTCATAAAGTATGTTTTAACGATTGGACGTTAGTGACGAATCTGAGAAAACGTAGTTTCACCTATATCATACCTTTATTATAACAGATGCACCTTGTGTGAATTGATAGTTTCCATCCCCATTTGTCTTTAAATAACTTGCTCAAATAACCAAGAAAACAACTGGAAGGTCACTTGACATACGTCTTTTGTGAAAATGTTTGGCATTTTGAATAAATATAAGTTCACAAATTTATAAATGCAGAACAGAAATGAACAAACATGAAAGAGTCTATATATAACTATATGTCAAAGTAAAATCAACTCTTAACATTTAAAGGAATTATTGTGAACCCAGCACATCACTCATGAAAAAGGAAACTTAATTGTGACAGCCCTCAGACTCAGCTAGCTATTAATTTCAAACTTATGAATTGAATAGATTGGTGCTGGAGACAGATAAACAGTAACTGATTATAAATTCGCATATTTTTATGAATAAGTGTTTTGATGGATGGAATTTTTTTAAATGAAGTGTAATATGATTAAATGCAGCATAACATCTGAAATATTAGTAAAAGACTGTAATTATGAATGTTATGCAAGCCATAATGTTTAAAATATGATGTTCAGCTATTTGTTATTTTTATGTTTAAGTGCTTATAAATATTGTCTATTATTATTTTAAAATGTTTCATCATGATTTTAAGTAATTTTTTATATGTTACAATTTTTTCACATATCTTTAATGACAGGGCAATTGTTAGAGCTCAAGAAGGTACAGGCAGCTCTTTAATGCTCTCTCAGAAATTCTGTACTGCCTGTTTAAGCTTCAAGGTTGTAACCAGTTCACCTGGAAAGGTGCTATCAGGACAACATGTCTGTTGTATTCGTAATACATTTTAGAAACTTAGGGAGAAGCTGATGTCTTGTTTGTGTATATGCTTACAAGGATTTCACTGGAATAAAACAGTTAAATAAAATGTATATCAACGGTATTGTTATTCCAGCACCTATGTAATCACTGAGGAATTAAAGAAGTAGGTATTATACTTGGCTGAAAGCTATAAATTATGAGACCACCTGACTAAAAACCTGTAAATCTATGAACCAACTAAAAAATTAACAGCGATCATCTACAATGACTAAGCACCAAATTGTTTCACATGTCTTCATAACATGACTGATTAATTAGTTACCATGACGAATTGATGAGTGGTATCACATTAAATTTAACATTTGTGCTTGGAATCCTCTTCTTGTTTTAAATTCATATATTTTATATTGTGCTTACATCTCAACTAAGTTACAGAACTCAGAGAAATGAAAAAAGTTCTGACTCACCTTTCCCTTCCATTAGGAGCTCCTGTCCATGTGAACCAACCAGTGTCTTTGACAGGAAAGGAGCAAAGTCAACCATGATTTCCCTCAGCAAAGGGCAGACAGAGCCAAGCGCCATTTCCAGTTTCTGAGTGAGAGAAGCTTCACGAGAAGGTGTTGGTACAGACAAATGTTCAACCATTGGTTTAATAGGCAGGTCGTCGGGCCTTATTTGTGTCGGAGTCGGACACATGCCGTCAGGAACACGAACCACAGATATTTCCGCACGCGGTTTCTCGCCTCGACTGCGATCACGTGCATCGATTATATTGTTACGTCCTGCGTCTGAAGACATTCCAATTTCAGTGCCCTCTTCATTAAGATTAACATCGGTCCAACTGTCATCATTTGCAACTGGTGTCGATCTGTCGTCTTCCGTCCCTGCGTTTACATCATTCTGATCAACATTCCCTAGATGTTCTGCTGTACTCAAATGAAGAGAACCACTGTCTTCCGCTGAATCAGCACTCTGTAAGTGGAAGAAATTTATAAGGTCGTTTCTAATACTATGTAAAACTGAAGTCCTCCAACAAAATGCTAAAATGCAAGTAAACAGCTATGCTGTGTGAGTGGAGACTTTTCCAGTGTATTAATGAAATGAAGACCTCTCGGCGTTCAGCCGTATGGTGTCGTGTAAACACGACGTTTTGACAGCTGGCTCTGCTGTCTTCATCAGGTACGTTGTAGCTGTTGCAAGCTGAATGCTGTCACTGCCTCGACTGACTTGGCCACAAACTGAACCTCCTTTATACCTTCAGCTGGAGGCCCGCTTACTCTGTTTGGTCAAGAGCAAGACAGCAGAGCAAGCTGTCGAAACGTCGTGTTTACACAACACCATCCAGCTGGACACCCGAGAGGACTTCATTTTAAACAGGTATGCTGTTTTAAAATTGGTAAACCCTGCATTTAAATTTTTTTTTAAGTGTTACTGTCGATTGCTTAAGTCAAAATAAACAATAAGAACAAATGTTGAATTTATAAACAGGTTCAAACAAAAATATTTCAAAATATGCTAGCTTCTTATTTCAATTTTACATTACAAAATGCAATACAGTTCTGTCCATTCAGAAAATGAAGTAGCAGTACTAGTAGTAGAATCCACTGAAAATAGTTTACAACCTACAGAGAACACCAAATATCAGTGATTAGGGCATCTCGTGTAACAACTTTATGTATTTTTATTGATCAAACTATGTTGTCATTTAGCATGGCTTTTAAGTATTCAGAACACAAAAATCACAATTAGTTCTAAGCACATACACTAATGAAAGATGTTATAGGGGTGTCAAAAGTAGGATAGCAGCAAGAAACACAATCTTTTCCAAAAGTAGGAATCAAAAGGTATGATGGAGTAATATATTCCTCTTTCAACTTATTATATGTAAAAATACTAAAGAAATATTAACTTTTCATGAAGAAACAAATGATAAGATAGGGAAAAACTACTCATCCCTTACAACAGATGAAGGCACCAGGGGACAAACACAAGAAAACGACAAAAAAAAGAAGCTTTTCGCAATATTTTGGTTCGTAACCTTAATCACGCAAGAGGCAAGACACATAGCAGAGGGAAGATGTGTACACATCAGGACCTACCATTATAAGACATACAGTATCAAAAATAGTCTATAACTGTGCAACTAGATTTACAGGAGTTAAAAGTACTGAATTTTGGTAAAAAACATTTACAGCAAAAGAAGCAAGATTAGACACTGGTTAACAAGATGGCTTACCCACACACATAGGTATTCATGTAAGAAATATATAACTTCTGTCTGGTTACAGCTTATCCATAAGAGTTGATGGCTAATAGAGTTGAAATCCTCCTTAAAAAGATGTGTACAATGTGAGAGAGTTTGACTCAAGTATTCTGGTTTCCTTCTTTCCCAAAGAATGAGCTTCACCAATTTGTTGCCATACATTATCGTATAATAATTAGTTGTAATACATGATGGCAACCTGAAGACAATGGCAAAAAAATTAATTTGGAAGGATGCAACCACATAAGTACTGACGTGACTAAGTGTGAGTGTGGCACAGGAAAAGGTTTCAAAATCTTCACTTGTTGAAGAGTGTGATGAGAGGATGTACTGGAAAAGTAAGGGAATTAAGTTAGAAAACTTTGATTGAATATGTTAGTGTAGTACGAGCAGACCCGCTGTAAGCAGACATGCAAGGTGTGCACCTCACACTGGTGGCACGTCCAGGAGGGCGGCAAATTGAGTGATCGACTGTCAGCGCCCCGATAATTGCCACTCCATTGTTGATATAGGGAGTGGCAAATTTTAGCTCAACTGCTGCTTCAGGTGGCGACAACACTTCAGGTGGCAACATGGGAGCGGCCATATAATGGCCGAAGGGGCGGCAATCTCACGTCCCGATTTGCAGAAAATGCCAAGATACACCATTGGCTGTAGTTAAACAGGGGGCGGCGTAATTGGTATTGCACAAGGGCGTTAAAACAGCTAGCAGCAGGCCCAAATATGAGTCCCCCTTTTGTGTATCAAATTCAGGTGGTGGAAGGGGTGCAAAGAACAGCTGTAAGATTTGTCACTGGAAATTACCAAAGAACACAATCAGTAACTGATATGATAATTGAGCTAGACAGGAGAAGGGTGCAGAGAGTGCTGGGAGTGTATAAGGTGTATATTGGTGATGAGCCATGGAAAGATATTGGTGTAAGAACTGGGAGAGGTGTATGAAACGGAAAACACCATGACTCGATGCTTGCACTCAGGCATAAGGGTGTGGGAAAATCCTCTATTGTACGTAAGGGGGTCAGAAATTGGAATAAATTACATAGCCAAATGATGAATAATTTACCAAAAATGCTTAAATAATTAAAAGTTGAAATTCATATAGGGTAGACATAGGCACATACAGGAAAGGAGAAAATGAGTGCGTAGGAAAATTACCACTGGAATGTGCACTCTATCTCAGTTAAATTAAATTTGGGCCCATTATATATATCTTCAGATGGGGACTTCTTTTGTATGAACCACACTGCACTGTCTGAAATACTCTGAAGAAGTTTTTAGTGGCATATTTGAAAATGTTTACAATAAATGTTCATGACAAAAGAATATGTATAATAACTCTTTGTTTTGAAAATAAAAGAAACACAAAGGGAAATGCAAATAAGGAAGGATTTAAACAAATAAAATGGTGAGAGTAAACTAATCACTTACCTAAATTGGAGCCAGGGCTGTAATGACACAAAAGAATGAATACAATTACACAGTATTTTGGGAGACATGAAACACATGGCAAGGAAATTGTGTATGCATGGTCTAAACCTTACCACATGAATGAACTGAAATAGCTTCTACGTTTGATACCTGACATCCTCCTGGCCTCATTTCCAGTATCACTGACCACTGTTAAACTCATCACGATGTTTTTAATTGAACTAAATTATAAACTTATTTTGTTTTCCCCCTTCCAAACAATATTATATTTCCAAAGTTAGTCCGTTATTATCATTCACTAATAACATTGTTTATGTCAAAAAGGGAAAAGAACATTCAGTCCATTCGTGAGATACAATTTAGTGAGAGTGCACGTTTGTTTCTTTGTTACATGACTTAGGAGTTACATCCAGGATAGTGTAATTATTTTATTGTGTCATCACAGCTCTACTGCCACCAGTCCACTAAGTGATTATTATTTTTTTTTTTTAATAATTCTTTTCAGCTTAAAGTTATTGCCTCCAGAACATAGTACTTTTATATTTTCATCCATGCCAGTCTATGTTGGACAGCCAATCTTCCATCTATGTCATCAAATCTTTCATAGTATAAACGACTTGAAGAATTCCATTTAAAATGACTGATTGTATTTTGGGCTGTCCAAAGATATAAGTTATCTTTAATTTTTCCATTATATTATTAATTTAATTGCGATGGAGCTAACACTCCGGTGGCAATTCCCTCAATCATCCATTTACCCCCTCCCCTTTTTTTATATACATATACTGATCTCAGTAGCAGAATAGTATTTTGGTATCTCTCAAATTTATAATCATTGTCATCTTGTAGATTAATAATATAAATAATTATGTTTGGGAAAAATTTTGTATGCAAAATAAATAAAAATATTAGGTAATTAATTCATTAAAGGAAGTTGCAAGATTGGTAAATTAATTAAATTTCCAGGTTGTATACAGAAACTTTGTATATTTTAGAATTTTTTGGCCATAACAACTACTCAAAATTAACTATCAGTTAACTCTCTTATTTATGTAGATTACACTAATCAGTCCTTTCCTTTAAAAAAAGGGGTGTATTTTTAATGCAATTTTTGTTTTTAACTATTAGTCAAACATTTCAACTCTGACAAACTGAATACAAAAGGTAAGCTTTACCTTTAGATAATTAAATACTATTAGTTTAAAGGTGTCTGTATTCCATACCTTAAGAAAACTCTTCATGTTAAAATGTATACCTTCTTGGCTATTTGAGCTTGGCTATTTGATACATATTTACTCTATCTTACCACAATAATATAAATAAGAAAAATGAGAGGAACCATTCCTTACAAGAGGTGATGACAAGATAGTGCAGAAATATAAAAATAAACCCAGAACTCCTTTGCAACAGCAGACCATGAAATGCAAATAGTAAAAATCAGTGAGCAGTCAACATCTCATTGATTAATGGTGGTTAATTGTAGAGAAGGTAGATTTCTCTTGCATAGTTGCTCCTAATTTGAATGTCCCAAGATATATTCTCCTCAATTAACTGCTGAGGAATTAGCTGATGGTTGTTCTCTGTTGCACAGACTATGATGAACTGCTGACAAGGATTTTGAGCTAGGAAATGTTTAAATTCTTCCTTGCTCATTTCTATTTTTTTTTTCTTCCTCAATGTCCTGTCATCACATGTGATAGCCAAATGTACCTCTCTCTTTTCTTATTTACTCTAGTTCACCAGCACTCTCTGCTTCCGACTAAGTCTATCATTACCAATAAAAGTAACTTGTAATAAGTTTATAAAAAAATACTATATCAAAACAGAAATCTATAACTTTTATTAGTTCTAAATATATTACAAAAAAGTACTTCAATCATAGCTTTGAGATAAATTAGAAATAAAGGCTTTTTTTTACAAGAAAATATTAGCACTATAAATGGGTAGCTACAGGTACTTTAATTAATTATGTCAATGCAGCATATAACTTTCAAAATGATCTTAAAATTAGTAAGCAAAAGCCAAGAATAGCATGAAATGTAAACAGAATAGGCATGAAGTACAAATTACCTTATTGGGAAGCATGTTGGATGGGGGCGCTCTGCTATATCTCTGTATACCTTCAGCTGGCTCTACATCATAAGGATGGTTAAGGGAGGAAGCATGTGATGAAGTTCTCGAGCGGGTGTTACCCTACAGTATTAGTAAGAAGATGAAGCCATAGTTTCGAATTAGTTAGTAAATAAGAGATGTGTGAAAAAAAACCTTGACAAATGAACCAAGCCACGCTCTCACAAATCTTACCGAAAAAAAAAAGAACGAGTATTACAACAGCTCATGTGACATCTTAAAAGGATTCTCTCCCTTTCAACGTAAATGATGTCACTTAAAATCCTTTAAATTCATCAGCAGGAAACAAAACCAAACGATTAAGTAATCTCTCATCAGAAGTGGAATAATGCCACACTATTTTCCAAACTGATTTTTTTTATTTTTTTGGTTACCCAGTAGAATATTTTCAAATGAATAAAACTGCAGGGATAGGAACTACATTGGAAGTAACAGAGCAGAAATAAATTCAAAAAGAAAAATAACTATTCAATACGTAATCGTAGGCTTCCGCGGCCAGAGTCAGTTGATTCTTGGCTGTCCGGGTGGCGCCGCGTCATGTTCATCGTAGCCGACGTTTCGACCCTCATTCTGGGGGCCAGGGCCAGGGCAGTTCTGCCCTGGAAGAAGACCCCAGAATGAGGGTCGAAACGTCGGCTACGATGAACATGACGCGGCGCCACCCGGACAGCCAAGAATCAACTATTCAATACATTTACCAGTCTTTATATAGTAAATGTATGCACTCAGAAAGGTACTAAATGTCTGAATTCTGAATCCAAATTTAATAATTTGTCCTTAATGACAATTCTATTCTGTACAAAGCATGCCAAGTAAGCTACTATTTGACTGAAATATATGATAATTCACAAACAATGCACTTTGTTACTGCTACTGGCTAAATCAAAAAGATGAGCTAAGGTATACAAAATTACCACAAGCTTTTCAAGAGCTGTCACTATTGCTACCTTCAAAAATATACAGAACAGGCTTGGTTCAAATATAGTCAACTGGAAAACACACATCTCTTACAATGTGTTACCAGAAGTAGAAACTTAAAATCGAGTTTCAGACACATTAGTAGTCACACACAAAATAAACTCAGTCTAAGGCATTAGAACAGTTTTGGAATCTTCATGCACTTTACTCATATTAATGTCTCTTAATACAAAATACAATACAAACCAATTTATTTTTCTATTCTTTTTTTAATTCACTAACACATCCCAAATATCAATTTCAACTGAAGTATACATTGTTAATTCTAGTGACACATTACATTGCTAACATGGACTATCTGAACAACCATTCCAAAATCAAAAGGTGAAATATTATTTTTCTTACAAAAATTCTCCCAAACCTTTCCAAGTAAATTTTAATTGATATAAATACCCACACTATAAAAGGATCAACCCACAAGAATTGCTACTTCATGCCATTTCTTATCACAGCAACCATTTGCAAATTCCATGGTGACAATTATAAGTTAACCTGCCAATAGCAACAATACCGTAGTATTTACTCCTCAGCTAGAAAGAGGTACAAGCAACATTTACATCAACTGCTGAACATTCAAACGATATGAATTTTACAGCACAAGATTAACATTTATATAATTCCCTGCGGTCTCTGCAGTTTTAAAAATCCCACTTTTTCCAGACCTTATGCTATCATTATTTGTTGTTCTCCTTTTAAAATTAAATTTCAATTTGTGTTTGTGCGAGCTAACCAATTTCCCTGTGTGAGATTCCATGTTACAATTTTTTTGTCTTTACTAATTTAGTAACCTTCTTTGACTCATTCTCATATTTGTTTGTGTCCTTTTTGGCAGTATGGTCACTAAAAACAGACCTAATTTAAACAAGTACCTAATACAAATGTTGTTCTGCTAGTAAACAACATTTTTCTAAGATATAAATAGGATTTACAATTGTGATTTTGAGCAACTAACAAACTACTGACACTGCAAAATTAATATTTAAAGGAAGCATATATCTGAAAGCAATAAGTTATACTGGTTGATCTATTCCTAAACTACAACCAATACACCTGAATGGGAGAGAAAAGAAAGAAAGAAAATAAAAAAGCAAGTTTTACACTGGTATGCAGCTAAGTTAGGTGGATGATGAATTCTTTTCATCACTTTGAGAATAACAAGAACCGCAAATGCAGTAGTACACAGCTGTCAGGAACCATGGTGAAAAAGAAACACAATGAACACCTAAATGTTGAGCTAGAAGCTTTGTGACTGAAATTGTAATACAATAAAGATTGGTTGATCACCAACCAACTGATAACCGCTGTAGGTGAAGGAGATTTCACTGTAGACCTTCTGTTAGTTTCAAATAATATATTCTTTCAATTCGTACAACATTACAGTGACCAATCTACTGCATCGGAATTTCTTCTCCGCCATACTGCCTACTTGAAAACCACTTACGCTCCTCATATATATTTCTGATGTGGTTGCATAACAATCTGTCCATTAATTTATCTACTACTTACGTCAAACTGATTGGCCTATAATTTTCGACTCTATTTCTCACCCCTCCTTTATGTACCGGCAATACTGTCACACTTTCCAGTCCTATTATTTTTGTCTCCACAATCACCTCTGCTTTGAACCAAGCAATTGTCAATAAACCATTCATGTATCTAGATGAACATCAGGCACATCTGTCAACCTAGCCATCAATTTCCATTTACTTGAGAAAATTGTTTACACGTTAAATACAACTTGCATATGCCCTTATAGTTAGAAGCCTTCATTCAAAGGAAGCATTTATTTTCTTGTAATGAATGCCATCTAGTGATGCAGAATGTGATCTATTATTGAAAGCACTATAGGATACTTTCTTTCATTAGGAAATGAACTCTTCATATCCCGAAAAAGAAATAAATTAGCAGTCACATTAACTCTCTGCACAATTCTCCACAACAGTGCACAATATCAGTGAACCAAATCCTGTCTGAGAAAATGTAGGCACCTCAGATTGCACTCCTGTAAGGAATTAAAAGCCAAAATTTTTTATAAATTAGTTTTGATCATTATGCTCTAATGAGGTAGAACATAATCAACCAGACACAAGATATTACACACAAGAATGTTACACAACAATGGCAACAACATTATTTGATGTGACAGCTAAAAGCTGGTATTTAAAATCAGGAAAACCATATCAGATGTGAAAATTCTTGAATCTCGATACCTGAAAAAGAAACCTTCAGAGCAGATATGCACAAAATACCTTAAGAACTTGGCAGTAGGTGAAAGGATAAGTTTATTCTTGATTGTTGCTCTTGAAGTTATTGTTGAAAATTTATTTCACTAAAATGAGACATTTGTGATTGCTGCTGTCACTTCGAAAATAAACAAACTTGGATCTCACTTTTCTTCATAAGTAAATATTTTCCAAGTATATCTTTATTCATTAACAATTATTTTATTAGGTATCTACAGTTCACTGACTGTGTGGCCATTAGAGCCACAAAAGGTATATCAATAACATAACAGGGGAAAGAAGGACACTGCCTTTACAAGTGAATAACTCAGAGAACCATTGTAAAATTGAAGTTGGATATGCTGGATTTGGAATACTATATGCCAGAGAATAAGGTCTAATTATAGGGGAATACAATTATTCAGCAAAGTTGCTATATTAATGAACACGATTGTAGACAATTTTTGAGAGCTCATAATAGTGGTCGCAAACTAGTGGCTGTCAGGCAGAAAGCACAGCAGTAAAATAGCAACAATAATAACCTTGAAAGAATGAAGGCTTTCCCAAGGTGTCAACTGTATAAAAACATCTTGTACCTCCCACTGGGGAAGCACATCAATCAGATGCAATGTTTCGCGGCTGTTCTCTGAATCCATCTTCTGGCAAAGTGCCGGGCTTCTGGAACACTTGTTCTTATTTAGCCCCCGCAGGTCAATGGTTTCCGCCACTCAAGCAAACATGACTACGACATCGGCAGAAACTGTTGACCTGTGGGGGCTATAATAAGAACGAGCACCAGGAACCTGAGGTGGAGATGGAGATGGAGGACGGCTCCAAACATCACATCTGATTGATGTGCTCCTCTCGTGGGAGGCTTAGAAGTTTTTATATAATAATAAACTTACTAGTGTAATTATTTTCCAATTAACCTTACCAGGTTTTATAAGTACTATTTTATCATAAACCTGTACTGACAACATTTGAAGATAATAAGATAGAAAATTATTATTAAAATGAAATCTGACTTCGAGACATGCAATTATTTTGTTAAAAGTGGAAAGCACCCCATCTCATACAAATTTTTATAAGCTTCCTTCAACAGAATATAGATAAAGCAGCATTCATGCAGTTCATTCATGCTAACATAATTTACTGAATAAAGTTAACTGTGACATTTCTCTTCATTAAAAACCATACTACAAATGTTTCTACAAAATATTTATACAAAAAAGGAAAAACCGCTGAGCCAAGAATAAAACAAACCCTAACTTCTTAAAAATATATATTTGAATAAGCTAATTATAAATACCTTTAGTGAAGAAGGTCCACTTGAGTGAATGTCATGGTCAGCTAGCACAGAAGAGTTGTTCTCATCCACTACTATCACCTCATATTCTCCATCTTCTTGAGACAGTTGCTGGCATATCTCTCGAGGCTGAACTGAAAAATTCAAGGTGCTCTTTTGATGGATTTTCTTTCAATGTATTTTTCACTTATAGTACAACAGATTGCTGTATAGTAAGTGCAATTTCTGTATATAAGATCAAAGACAAGGCTTACTAAACTTTTAAATACTTTCATAATGAAAGTGTCCTTTATTCTTCTGTTTAAAAACATTATAAAAAAACATAATCGTTCATAAGATCTTTGAAGTGACACAAGTTTTGTTTACATAAAAAAAATATTATTTAACATTACATTAAAAATCTGTTTCAGTTATCATGTCAATTTTAATTATGATATTGACTTCAACTAAACATTTTTTTAGATAATGCATTTATTCAAAAGTAAAAGAAAAGGCTAGAAAACCAAAATTATTGCTCCAGGGCATAGGCATAAAACAAGACTAGTATATAAAAATAAAACAATAAAGAAATAACAAACTAATGGTATAATCAAACTGATTATTTTAGGAGCTAAACTACAAACTGGCACACCTACAAAACACTTGCATATGCATTACATTAGGCAAAAAAGCAGAATATTAAGAGTGCATGGCAAAGAGTAAAAAAGGGGAGAGTCTGAAAGAATCCTTATGCAAACATTCCACAGAAATTCTGTACCACACTCCAGAAATAATTTTTTTAAATGTTGTATCAGATACTGCATAAAATTAATCAAGACTATAAAATTGATGACTTAAAAAAAAAATTAAAAAAAATAGTACACTATTGAGTAATGTTATTTCCAAATAAGTATACACAAAATACTTAGCTAAAATATTATTTATGACAGCAATTTCTGTAACAGTGAATAGTAATTGCTTGAAACAGAAACAAAACTTTCTATTAAGTTCAAATCTTCGGCAAGTTTATTGAACATGAATTATGCTATCTGACTGTTAATCACATACAGTAATCACAGTTTTAGGTATTCATCAAGCAATAAAATATACATGCAAGATAATCTCAACTATCAAGCAGGGTAGCTCACTACGTATGGAACAAATATTAAACACTGGTGCCACTAGCTCCAATGAGTTTACAGCTGGATTTGAATTGATAACAATTAAAGTAGAAGACATTCACTGCAACAATTCCAAACATAAAATGCCAAGTAATGTCGTTTTGTTGCAGAGAAAAAAAGGAAAAGAATGGAATAGTTCAGTAAAACACTTATGAGATAATGGACTAATATACAAAAGGAAAACTATAAATTCCAATGTAACAAAGGTAGGAGAAAAATTTGAGACAGCAAAACAAGCTCAGGGGAAGAAATTTCTGACTAATAACATCAATACGGACATTTTCTGATGGTCATGAAACAGAATTACCTTGATTATTTATTGCTGTGTTTCTATACCTAGCTGGCACGTGATTGTTGTTGTTGTGATTTTTGTAAAAAGGATTTCGGTGTCGTAGGAATGGCTGCTGAACAGCATTAGGATGTGATCCGGGGAGGAACTGAGGATATACGTGGTGTGACCACTGTGGAAACAGAGGTCTTGCTCCAGTCTCTATTGGCCAGCGTGATGGGAAAAAAAGCAATAGCACACCCACCAAAATTAGATTTCTGTTGACCAAAAAATAAAAAATAAACTTGCCTTACTTAATTAAAACTATTTGAATCTGTGTTAGGCTATGACACAAATTTCACTGTATGAGAATTAAGAGCATGGCTTATCACTGAAGATATTAATATTTATAATAACATATACATGGTATTCACACAAATAAAATATCACCTGACAAAAATGCTCTTTACCAATGGAAACAGTCGGAGGTGGGAATCAGGTTAAAGATAAAATTCAGTAAGTTGAATACTATCAAAACTCCAAACAATGAGAAATGAAAATTAAACATGAAATCAAGAAGTTTAAATAATAATGATGATGGTAGACTGGTCTACTGCAGCCACATTCTTTTAAGTAATTCATTCTCTTAATAGTGATTTTAGACTAATCATTGTAATTCTACAGAGTGCCATTAATTTAAAATAAAAATTTTAGACTGTAGCTAATCATTCAGTAATTTCAACTGGTGCAGCAAAATCTCCAGACTATAGTTAAACTACTGCCATGTGACCAATAATTTGAAAAGGACAGCTGCAGAAGCAACATTTGAGGAATGAGTGAACTACTGCTTTGAGAACTAACATTTAATCCTACTGGTCTTTATTGAAAAAAACTAAAAATCCAAAAGTTAACTAGGTATGAAAATATCAATATTTTAATATTTGTTTCAATACTCTGAAGACTAAACTTTAATTGAAACTGAAACAAACATAACTAAAATGAGAAAAAAATATTATTAAACATGCTACTAACAAAATAAATGTCATGAATTATAAGATCTAATCAAGGTCAAAGGTGTACTTAATGCCACTGGACTTAATGACACTTCTTTGATCTACATGTTCAAAATTCAGATCTGTTATGCAAAGAGTTTTGACAGAGAATAAGTTACTGACTAAAATTAAAACACACACAAATTGTTATATAGTGCTATCCTAAAGTTTCCAATATTTGTATGACAGCTAATATAAATGAAACAATGTTGGGTGCTGACATAAACGCATTTGCAAAAGAAATGACAAGCGTGGCATCACAATGACTGTGCAAGACTAGCTGAAACAAATGTTGGGGGATAAGAATCAGAGGTTTTTATTTTACAACCCTCAGAGGCACCAGAAGAAATTTGTGAGTATAAGATGATAATCCATTACAAATATGAAATTTTAAAAAAGTTAACCACTAAGAAATAAAATACATTGTTGTGAAAACTGGGTCCTTTTAGTTACAGCTTCTAAAAATTCAGCTGGATCAGATCTTCCATTCATAGCAGAACTTATCAAGTTGAACACAACAGAAAAATTATTAAAATACATGCTAATGTTTAGAGTGAACCTAAACAAGAAGTTTCAACTAGGAATCGGCTGGAACAAACATTATTGAGGAAGAAAATGTAAATTTACTATATAAAAAGAACAAAGTAATGAAATATAGATAGACTGTTTTCAACAACTGTTTGAATATTAACAATTCAGCAAAAAGGCCCACAAAAGATGGATGAATATAATACTGTCATGTCCCCCTCCCCAACACATAGAAACATCTTCAAATGAAATCCTCCTGGTGATGACAGAATCTCTTGCGAATTATTGATATTACAAAACATATATGTTTCTATGTATTCTACTGACAAGATATGCAGAAGAAATCATACGAGATTTCCAGAGAGATCTTCTCAAAGACAGGTCACAGATGACTAAATATTTAGCGCAAGACAACAGACAGAAAAACATGGGAATATGTGACATGGAAATAATACAAATGTTTACAAATATCATCAAAGTATTTGGAAGTATTTCTATGGAACAAAATGGAAGATGTAGCAAGAAATGTGCTGATTTCATGTGAAAAATGTATGAAGAAAAAAAGGGTCTGAGAAAAACACTAATGCAACAGGACCTCAAATCAATACACAGAATACCAAGTTTATAGAAGTCAATAGAATAAATGAAGTAGATAACGAAAAATTCAAGGGCTTGAAAAATTTTACATGTAAGAATCCTTTAAACAGAGTGAACACAAAGAGGGAAAGAAACATAAAAAATAGAGATAAGTAGGCAAGATTGCATTATTGGTCACGGGTACCCAGACTCCTAAAAAATGAAATGTTGTATTGAAAATACAGCGAGAAGAACCTAAATAATCATGTTTAATCAATGTAATAAAATAATAATGATTACTGAATAGTTCAATTTCTTTTCTAAGTAAACAGGAAATAATTGAAAAATAGTGACAATGAAAATACTATTAGACTATGAAGTCTCTATGTGTACAAATTCAATCTTCTTACCAATGTCCTCCTCTAATCAAAATTAAGAATATATTGAAATATTGAAGTGTATTCAAATTTGTGTGTTCGTCATTGCCCTCTTGCGTTCATCTATGGCGAGTGATAGTTGTATTTTCCATATCCTTCCTTATTTTAAATAACAAATAACATATTCTATGATCCCTTCCTGTGTCTTACCATCTCATCTTGAAACACGGATATCAGTGGGTGAAGTAATTTTATCAACTCTGTAAAGACTGAGCCATTATTTTAAGTCTAAAATCTCATTCTATTTGTACCTATGGGTCTGTGTGATTCTTATTTGCTCTCCAGTATACAATGGTAACTGATAATCTCCAACTAAGAACACATTTCCCACAGTTAAAAATAAAAAAAAATATTTTTAAAAAGTAATAGGAACTGTTCTCTACTTAAGACAATGCATTTAAAATAAGCTGTGAAAAATATCATGCTTTATGTTACTGTTTAAAATGTATCATCTAAAATAATTATACACATAGTACAATACATAGTCATGTTTAACACATAGTTAGAAAAAAGTTTAAAACAAAATTTTAAGTTACATTACTAATTATGAATAATCCCGTATAAAATAGTAGGTGGATTATAGATCTTAGACCACAGTAAAATATAATTAACAACAAGGAAATGAAGAAAAAAAATTATTTTTATGTCAGTATGAAATCTATTTCAATTGAAGA